>CAUYUJ010015973.1:27184-61626 GCA_963575745.1 Prorocentrum cordatum
GGTCTCCGCCGACAAAAAGTGCACACGTCCGAGCGATGCCGAGCTTGAGCGGTCGCGGCTGACTGACAGCTCCAACCCGTTCGACGCTGGCCGGCTCCAGAGGCCGCACGCGGCGTCTGAACCTGCCGCGCCTGCGCAGACTCTCCTCCTGCCCTCTTTCCCTCCCCCCCCCTCCTCCAGACCCCCGACGTCGTGACTGTTTGTTGACGGCGTCGACCCCCCGAGGTCTGGACCCCCTCCCCGGGACCAGCTGTCAGTCATATCGTTTTCGTTGACGGTCCCGAGGCCGGGCGAGGGCCCCCCGGAGGTGGAACGTAGCGAAACGAGAAGCCTGCCGGCGTGATCTGTTCACCACGCGGGGGGAGATGGGCCCCTCCACCCAGCTATGCCTCCCCCTTCTCCTCCCCCCCTTTTCCTCTCCCTCCCCCTTTTCCTCTCCCTCCCCCTTTTCCTCTCCCTCCCTTCTCCTCTCCCTCCCCCTCCTCCTCTCCTCTCCCCCCTTCTCCTCTCCCCCCTTCGTCTCCCCTCCTCCTCTCCTCCTTCTCCTCGCCCCCCCCCCCTTTTCCTCTACCCCCTCAGCCCTCCCTCCGTTGACACTCGATCCTTCTCGGCGCAAGAGCTCCACTCTCTCCTCTCCTCTCTCGGTTCTATGTCGTGTTCCTCCTCATGATCAACTCGTCCTTCCCTCCTCCTCCCGCTCCCCCCCGCCTTCCGACTCTCTCCTCGCTTCCCTCCTCCCTCCGCCCCCGTCGCACGCTCCATCTCCGTCCCTCGCGGACAAGACTTCGCGCTGAGGAAGAAGGGTTCGGGGCGAGAGGGAGAGTCTGGGAGGAGGGGAGGGATGAGGAGGAAGGGGGAGAGGAGAGTGCTTTTCTCCACAGCGCAACATCCACTGAAGGAAACACCGAATGCACGAAGTGACACGCCATCTGGTGATAGGCAGGGGGAGGGAGGGATGAGGAAGAGGAGGACGGGGAAGAGGACGGGGAGGAGGGAGGGGGGGAGGAGGAGGGATGGGGGAAGCGAGGGGTTAGTAGGAAAATGACAGGACGGGGGCGATCCTGGAACAGCACGCCACAGCTACTGCGTGATGGTGTGATTGATTGTTATTTCCCTGTGCGGGAGCCCGCTATGTGAGCGCAGGAGGTTCCCTTCACCGACTGCGGTCGGAAATTATACGCCCTGTATCTGCGCAGGGAAAGGGGGGATAATGCAGGATGGGGGCAAGTGGAGAGGAAACAATACAAGGTAAGAAGGATGACAGGGACCGCCCTCGAACACAAGCCACCAGAGTGCTGTAATAGCACCAGGCCGATGCTCCAGCAAGGCTGGCCCTCACCAGCCCTGAACATGCAATTCTGTCCAGACCATATGTATTAACTTCGTGGTGCCTGCAACGAGACGTTGCTACGTGAGGGTGCGTTGTGGGCATGTATGTGCGAAACGGAAAAAAAACACCTCTCTGGCGTTGGTGATTAAACGAGGTTATTCCAGCCTCCTTCTCCCCCTTCGGGGAGAAGATCGCCTCCCTCTCCCACTACCTTTTTTTTTGGTTTCGGAATCATCCCGCGCGGGTCGTTGGAGGGCCCAATATTGCCCAAGATGGTTCCAAGATGGCCCCAGATGGCCTCCATCATGGAATCAGATAACACAAGATGGCTCGAATCGCTTCCAAAAGGTTTCAAGACCACCCCAAGCCAGCTGCACGTGGCCTCGAAACCTCCCAAAGCCCCCTCTGCCCCCGACAGGCCCAAACTATCCAAGAATCTACGTGTAATCAAAGATGTGTGTCTTCTCGCCTTTTCTCTTCCGATCGGCTTCGGAGGCTCAAATATGGTTCCAAGATGGCCCAAAAGAGCACCAAGAGGGGCTCAGACGGCCCCACAACGGCCCCAAAAGCGCCCCAAGAAGGCTCCAACTGGCAACTGTTTGGCTTCGGACGGGGGGGGAGGACACACGCGCCGCCCACTTTTGTTGAATCGGTGGCCGTCAAGATGGCCCCAAGAAGGCCGCCAGGGCCCCAAGAGAGCCCCAAGGGCTTCCAGAATGGCTTCGAAAAGCCAAGCTAACTGCCAAGAGGCTCCCATTACGAAAGATCCGCGAAGCGATTTCT
Source organism: Prorocentrum cordatum (assembly GCA_963575745.1). NCBI lineage: Eukaryota > Dinophyceae > Prorocentrales > Prorocentraceae > Prorocentrum > Prorocentrum cordatum. The sequence continues at coordinate 29,298 of CAUYUJ010015973.1, forward strand.
AGATCTTCAGTTCGACTTCTAGGCCCAACTTCGTTGTTCCACTCTTTGCTCCTGCACTTCCCAGATCTAAGCAACTCGCCGGGGCATCGCTTCGGCATGGGCGGGTGGGATACGCGAAGCGTGTAACATTTGGCGAGGCCCCCCTCTTCGGGGCCCTGCGCGTGCCATTTCGGACAGTTCTTAGCCACATCAGCACTATATGTTCGTTCCAATCCGCGGGCGCCACATGGTCCAAGATGGGCAGGCACCGGTCAGCAAGCGGCGGGGGGCACCGTGAGCGAATTGAAACGCGAAGGCGACAAGGAACAGAGCGCGAGGGAAGAAGAGGGAGGAGCCCGCTCAGTCCACGCAGGCCGGCGCGGGCATGCTGCAGCAGAAGCTGCACGCGAGCTGCGCGCGCGCGGCGGAGGCCCCGGCCGACCTGATGCAGGAGGTCCTCGAGGGGTGCAAAGCAATCCTGGGGCGTCTGGGGCCGTCGCGGTGGCGCGTTTCCCGGTCGCGGGCGCCTCCCGCATCCGGGGCCGCGCGCGACCCTCAGAAGGGGTCCGCTGATCCGTCTGGGAGCGCCGCCGGACCGCCCGGAGGGGCGCCGGGGCCCCCATCGGCCGCTTCCCCGGCGGATCGTTCGCGGCGCACTTCTGACGCGCGGCGGCGCTGGCTTGGATCGAGATGACGTCGAGCTCCAACTTCTTCGCGGTCGTTGCGGCGAGAAACGACCGCAACGTTAGCAGCGCCACTTGCCCCTTGCCAGATTCGGCCCGTAGTCGGCACGGCACATGCAGGGCTGCGCACGGTGGCCCTCTCCCTCCACGCGTTATCCAGGTCGCTCCAGAGGGCGCGACGCCGGGCGGACGCCCCCGCCAGCCGCCGGGGGGCGGCAGGCTGGAACTGGCAGGCTAGCGCAGCCAAGTGGGAAGCGAGGGTCGCCGATCCGCCCGGCAGGGGAGAACCTGGGGACAGCTGGATCAGAATATCCGAGAGAACGGGGACCTCTAAGCAGAGCCGCCCGCGCAGCACGGCAACCTGCCTCAGCGCGGGCCTAAGGCAGACCGCTGCGCGCCGGGGCTCGCGACCAGCGAGTACCTCGCTCGAACGCCCTCGCTGGCAAACAAGGCCTCGCCATTGCGCGGGCACAGGGCCCCCGCTGAACGGGGGCTTCGACGAGGCGGCAGGCGCCGGTTTTTCGGCAGATGAGGCACCGGCCCACGGACTGGACAGCGCGGCCAGCATGCGCGGAAGTCTCGAGCCTGCGCCTGCCCGAGCCCGTCGCACATGATGCACGCGGCTGCGAGGTCATGCTGGGCGGCGCTGCAACGCGCCCCAGAACGGGGGCCCCCTTGCCTTTCCGCGCGCACAAGAAGAATAGGTGGAGCTGGGTGGGCCGGCACTTCGTGACAGGCTGCTCGAGCTTCGCGCGCGACGGGGCTGTCTTAGCTCAGCAGCGGCACCACGCGCAACGACCGCTCCAAGGCCTCCGGATCGTGAGAGAGCAAAACGAGCTGAGGCGGCGAAGCTTCATTTCGCCTCGGGGACCAGCTTGGGCTTCCAGCCTGACTCGCCACCAGTTGGACAGCTCTAGGACTTTAGAGAACCAATCACTGGCCAGCTGTGCATCCATGAGCTGGCCCTTCAAGGCCGCTTCCTAGCCTTCGGGCGCGCGGCGGCTACTGGCGCCGAGCTTCACAGAACAATCCCGGACGAATCTCGATCCAATCTCGAGACGCCCCGCTCGCGCGGCGCGGAGCCGACGTCTCCGACAGCGGGGGCCCACCTATACGAAGGGCGTCAACTGTCACCCGAGACACCCTGGCACATTCCAAACACTTCCCTCCAGACGCTGGCGCGACGGCTCTCTCCGTCAGCAAGCAGAGGGGCCGCGCGCGGCCTTAAGACAGCCGACAGATGGCCGCTCAGGATATAAAACCGGGGAGGTCCGACTTTCAAAGCATCGGCCTTGCGCCCCGCCATTGGCACCTCCTGGCGCCTGCCCGCAAGGGGCCCGTACATTGCGCGCATGGCCCAGCCAGCAAGGGATATTTCGACCACCAACCAGCCGCGCGCGGTCGCCTCGGGAACGCCGCTCGGGGGCCCGAGCCTGCCGGGAGACAGTTGGAACCCCGCGGTCGCCGCGCCGCGCCCGAGAAGAAAACTCCAAGCTTGACGAGGGCAGGGCTGAGCTCCATGGGGAGGCGAGGAACGCCATAGGCCAACTGCAACATGTCAACGTCGGGCCTGGAACTTCGGGCACCGTCAATCAGCCATCCCCTGTGCCCGAAGCAATCGTTCGGAATCGCGCGACATTCGCGTGGGCCCTCGGGCCCCTCCCAAGTTTTGGCGCAGCCGTGTTGCTGCTGGCCCAGGGCCCCCCCGCCTCCTCGGCAATGTTCACCGATGGTATTGTCGGAAAATCCGCGCTGACACTTACGCGCTGACGGCCAGCGCCCCCCCCCCCCCTCCAAAAAGACTCGGGCGTGTTCTGTGGCGCTGCATCTTTGGTCTGAGCAAGCGCCGGCTCTCCGAGCACGCCCCGGACCTGCCTCGGCAAGATCTGGGCCGCGTGACCGCGGCGCGCACCGCCGCGCGACCTCTCGCGAATATCACGCGGGCTGGTAGCGAACGGAGATGCGATGCCCCCCTGCTCTGTTTCCAGGAGGCGGCGCGGGCGCGAGCTCCCGGCACACTTGGCGTAGACAGAAAAAAACGCAACACCAACTGGCCCTCCGACTTCAATCTGGCTGGGCTCCTCGCGCACAGAGCATCTGATCTGCCTCCAATCCGCATTCAAATCTGAGCCAGGAGCGCGCTCGTCCCAAACCCAGCTCCATTAACTGAAAAGAACCGGGGCCGCGGCGTCGACACCAGGGTCACAGCCGGGGCCCCCGCGGGGTGGGCAAACGCGACATTTCGCGGCTAGAACCCGTCGCCCCCGTAAGACTCCCAGCCAGGGCCATCGACATTCGATGCGCGTCGTTAGTCGCTCGTGAGACTGAAACTCATCCCTAGGATGACAGCGTCAGTCACAGTCGGAGCACGTGGCCTTATCGCGAAACCCTTGCGGACGACAAAATAGCCGATGGTGCCGAGGGGCGCACTTTGGACACGCGTCGGATCCGTCGTCGCTAAAGCCACACCTCCTACCGACGTCGTCCATGCCGTCGCAGGAGACGGGGCCACATTGAGACTAGCTCCGGTGACAGACCCGAAGCTGCGCGCCTGGAACCGATGGGCGCATCTTGCTATGTCGACCAGCACCTTGATCCTTGATGCTCATGGGCCCCATGTCCTCGTTCACATACAGATATGCTGACTTGGCAGCAAACCCACCACGAAACAAGAAGTGCACTTGCGCTGCAAGGGCCCTGCCTGGAGATATTCCGCCACCCACATTACCCAGCAATGACCCCGTACTTGTCTGCGCGCTTGGGAGTCAGAATAACGACGCCCCCGCTCGTGCCATTCACTGCTCCCGCCTCCTGCGCTGACTCCCACACTCCGTGGACTTCCGCAGCTCTTATCCGATTCTGAACGGTGGCGAGCCTCGACGAGCAAACGCGATGCCTGTAAACAGACACCACGTGCTCGTCATCCCCCCAGCAAGGAGCATCCTCCTCATGCAGCGCAGCCAAAGCCCCATGAGACGCGACATTCATTGTGGCAACCTTTTAATCACATTGGCAATCAACAGCAACACTAAAATAGCCTGCACCCGAGGTGCCTGGCCCTACTCTGACTTGCTGCGCTTGGCTGCACAGGACACGACCTTCTGTCCCGGCCTTCCAGAACAAATGCGCAGCACCTCCTCGTAGTCGGGGACCTGCTGCTCAACCGATGCCAAGAAGGCTCGTCAGACCTCTGGCGAAACGGTCGCTGCACTCGGTCGGGGTTGACGATGGCGGCCACGGCGGCGGTGGCCGTGCTGGCGCAGGCTGCCGGGCCGAGCTCACGTTCGTGCTCGCGTCCGCCGCAGACGCGCCAGCCGCCGCCGCTGACGCGCCCGCCGCCGCCGCGGCAGCCGCTGCGCGCTTGAACTCTTCAGCCGCGCGCCTCTGCTCGACCCTGCGCGCCTCCTCAACGACCTTCGCCTTCGCCAAAAATCTGCGCAACCTCTGCGCCAGGTCGTCGCTGCCGCCAAAGCTCTGAAGGATTTCGCCAAGCTTTTCCATGCTAAGACCCCCCGTGATGACCTGCTGCTATACCGACTCGACGCCCTCAATTGGCTTTGGCCCCCCAGCGACCAATGAGCGTTCATCCGTCTCGAGCTCGACAAGTTCGCACTTGATCTCGCCGAGCACCTTGTCTGCCTTCTCGGACTCAGTCTTTGCCTCTGCAGTCTTTGACAGCCACCCTGCACAGACATGCTCCTGCTTTTCTTGCTTCGCGTCCAGCTTCGCACAGTGGAGCGACATCCCTTTGAGCTTCATGTCTAAGCCCTTTCCCTCGGTGAGCTGCTGACGGAAGCCAGTCTGCTTGGCACAGAGGACGTGACGTAGCTCATTGAATTCTTCACTGTCGGCACGATGAGTCGTGGCGGGTTGAACCGCGACCTTGGCCAACTGCAACTTAATCTCGCCGCCTGGACTTCCTCGCACGCGATCGTCAACCTCGATCGTTTTGTCGGCCCCTTGCACAAAGGTCGGGGCAGACTACAGTGGGGGCGCGCATCAAGAAACCGTATGCTTTTCGTCCGGGTATCCGGGGCTTCTCCCCTCCTCGCGCTGCGCGGGGACCGCGGCCGCTGAAGGAGCTGCTGCGTTCAGGGTGCTCTGGGCTTCCCCTCGGGTGTACCTCGCGCCCGGAGTCTCAGGGCTGGATTTCTTGCGAGGGTTTCTTGCGGCCGCGCCCGCACTGCACTTGAAGAGCGCCAGCTCTGCTCCGAGCCGTTTGAGCCTGGGGCCTCCCCTCAAGCGTGGACTCGAGCGCCGGCCCGGCCGACCGTCTGCCCTTGAGAACGCGACGGTGGGAGTCGATGGCTTCTTTGGCCTGCGAGCGCGGTGCTCTTGGGCTGCCTGCACAATGGGCAAGACTCAAAAGCCGCCGCGTTCCATCAACAGATTCTCGCGCTGCGTGACCAGCGCTGTTTACAGAACCATGGTTGCGCCCACGTCATCCGCCTCCGCTCGTGATCGTGGATGTTGCTAGCGCCATCTGCACCCGAAGGGGGGCTGGGCATGACTGACCACGCTGGGAGTGCTCAGAACGGTAGCGCGCAACCGCACAGCCTTGGCGGTGTCCGTGGGCAGTGTGAACTGCCCACGTTGACAGATCAGGGCGAACTGACCCTCGAGAGATCGACGTCGAGCCGCGGAGCAGCGGTATCCACTGTGTTCAGTGAGAAGAACAAAACCTTGAGCAAAAATGGCTACGGGGCACGGCGCGGAGGAGGGACGACGACACGGGTGGAGCAAGATGAAGATGAGGGCGAGCCAGCAGCAAGAGAAGGTGGGCGGGAGGAGCGGGAGGGAGAGGAGGAGGGAGGAAGAAGAGGGTTGAAACGGGATGCGAAAAGAGGGGGACAAGGGAGGAGGGGACGGAGGAGGATGCGGAGAGCGAGTCAAGCAAAAGGACGGAAAAGGGGAGAGGGGGCAGGGGAGGAGGAGGGATGAGGGGGGAGGGGGAGACGCAGGAGGAGAGGGGGAGGACAGCGAGAGAGGGGGGAGGGAAGAGGGGGGGGAGAGGGACGAGGAAGGGAGGGGAGAAGTGGAGAGGGGTGGGGGGAGGGGGGGAACTGGAGGAGGGCAGTCCCCTGCCGCCGCTGCCGCCGCTGCCGCTGGCGCCTGGCAGTCCCCGGAGATCCGTCAAGGTCTCCGCACCGTGGGCTTTGAGGAGCTGCCGGGTGACGCCGCGGCCTGGGAAGCGCCCGCCCACGCCGAGGAGGACTAAGACGAGGACTAAGACGAGGACGAGGACGAAGACGAAGACGAGGACGAGGACGAGGACGAGGACGAGGACGACGACGATGACGACGCCGAGGATCGGCGGCGAGCCCAGGGAAGAACACAGGGGGGGCCCTTCTCAGCAGGCTCGGAGGGTCTCCGGACGCACGATTAAGTCGTCTACAGGGGGAATATTCAAAAACAGTCAAAAAATAATCGGGGGACCATTTTTTGAGTATGTCTGGGCATCTTTGGAATATCTTTTGCGTATTTTTCAGTTTTCGTCCAAAATCCCCCTGCAGGGAGACGGGCCCGACCTAAACGTACGCGGAGGATTCCGAGCCCCCTCCCGACACGGAGGCGGCCTCGACCGAGGGCCGGAGGGCTCCAGGGAAGCCCCCGCCGCTTTCTGGGAAGGCCTGCCCCCCTCGCGCCTCTCCCGCGGGCGCGCCGCCGAGAGGCAGGACCCGCACCGCTGGTCCCTCCTCCATCCTCCCCCTCCTCCTCCCTCCTCCTCCCTCCTCCTCCTCCTCCTCCTCCTCCTCTCTCCTCCTCCTCCTCCTCCCCCCCCCCTCCTCCTCCTCCTCCTCCTCCGTCCTCCTCCTCCTCCTCCTCCTCCTCCTCCTCCTCCTCCTCCTCCTCCTCTCCTCCTCCTCCTCCTGCTCCTCCTCCTCCTCCCTCTCCTCCCCCCTCTCCTCCTCCTTCCTCCTCCTCCTCCTGCTCCTCCCTCTCCTCCTCTCCTCCTCCTCCTCCTCCTCTCCTCCTACTGCTCCTTCGTCCTCGCCTCGCCTCTCCTCCTCCTCCTCCTCCTCCTCCTCCTCCTCCTCCTCCTCCTCCTCCTCCTCCTCCTCCTCCTCCTCCTCCTCCCCTCCTCCTCCTCCTCCTCCTCCTCCTCCTCCTCCTCCTCCTCCTCCTCCTCCTCATCCTCATCCTCCTCCTCCTCATCCTCCTCGAGGAGGGGGCGGACGTGGGCGAGGGGGAGGGGAGCGGGGGAGGGGAGGAGGAGGAGGAGGAGGAGGAGGAGGAGGAGGAGGAGGAGGAGGAGGAGAAGGAGGAGGAGGAGGAGGAGGAGGAGGAGGAGGAGGGGGAGGACGAGGACGACGACGACGACGACGACGCAGACGCCGAAGACGACGACGACGACGAAGACGACCACGACGACGAAGACTAAAACGTCGGGGACGACGATGACGACGACGAAGACGACGAGGATGAGGAGCGAGCGGGGAAGACTCAGGAGCAGCATGGTGATTCGGAGATGGCGGTGGTGGGGGGGAGAAGGATGAGGAGCAGAAGGGGCGCCTGAAGGGTGAGAAACGAAGGAGACCGAGAACAGAGAGGCAGAGGGCAGGGAGGGAGGGAGGGTCGAGGAGGAGGGAAGGCTTAGGACGAGAAGGAGAAGTGCAGATGATGTTGAGGAGGGGGAGGGTGGAATTGAAGGAGGGTGGCGAGAAGGAGAAGCGAAAGCTGAGGAGGAGCTGGATGAGAAATGCTCATGAAGAAAAATGCAGAAACGAAGGAACGGGTTCAGGAGGAGTAACAAGAGGAGTAGAAGGAGGAGGCAAGAAAGAGGAAGAAAGAATGAGGATGGAGAAAGAGGAAGCGGCTGATGTGGAGGAGACGCATGGAGAAGGAGGATGGCGAAGACGACGAGGAAGTTGAGGAAGAACAAACACTGGGCCAACCCTGCTCCCGACCTGGCCAGCCCGACTTATCTCAAAGCGCGGCAATCAGCTCTGTGGGCATCCTGCCGATCGAAGGCCCGATCGAGCTCCCGATGCAGACCGATCGACGGACCGGCCGGTTCTACTCCTCCTCACCATCATCCTCCCTCCTGGGAGCCCTCGGGCCCACAATAGCCCCTTCTTCCACTCCTCCATCCTCTCCTCATTCCTCTAATGCCTCCTATTACGTATGTCCCTCCTCTTGTCCCTCTTCCTCCTCCACCCCATCCTCTCCTGACCCTCCTCCTCCCGACTCACGACTCCTGATGGCTGCATGGCTCGTCGACCGCAGCCCTCCAATCCCTCTCCTCCTCCTCCTCCTCCTCCTCCTCCTCCTTCTCGCATCCCCCTCTTCCTCCCGCTCCGAGCTGCCTTCGTCCCCCCGCCTGCCCGGCGACCCAGGGCGGCCAGGGAGCGATCACGGCCGCGAGGGGCCGCGGCGGGACCCCACTGGCCGAGACAGACCAGGCCACAGCCTCCTCCTCCTCCTCCTCCTCCTTCTCCTCCTCCTCCGGCTCCGCCTCCGCCTCCTCCGCTCCTCCTCCTCCTCCTCCTCCTTCCTCCTCCTCCCCCTCCTCCTCATCTCCTCCTCTCATCCTCGCGCCATTTCCTTACCCTCCCCCCTTCCTTCCCTCCCCCTCCTCCTCTCCTCCTCCTCCTCTCCTCTCCTCCTTCTCCCCTCCTCCTCTCCTCACCTCCTCCTCCTCCTCCTCCTCCTCTCCTTCTCCTCCTCCTCCCCCTCCCCCCCCCCTCTTAGAGATCATGCGCCTCCCCCCTCCTCGTTATCCTCCTTCTCATCCGCCTCCTCCTTCGCCGCCTCCAGCTGCAGCATCGTCATCAGCATTACCACCGCCATCATCATCATCATCATCATCATCATCATCATCATCATCATCATCATCATCATCATCATCATCATCATCATCATCATCATCATCATCATCATCATCATCATCATCACATCATCATCATCATCATCATCAGCATCAGCATCAGCATCAGCATCACCATCATCATCATCATCATCATCATCATCATCATCATCATCATCATCATCATCATCATCACCATCACCATCATAATCATCATCATCATCATCATCATCATCAGCATCATCATAATCATCATCATCATCATCATCATCATCATCATACTCATCATCATAATCAGCATCCTCATCATCATCATCATAATCATCATCATAATCATCATCATCATCATAATCATCATCAGCAGCATCATCATCATCAGCATCATCATCAGCATCATCATAATCATCATCATCGTCATCATCATCAGCATCATCAGCAGCATCAGCATCATCAGCATCATCATCAGCACCATCATCATCATCATCAGCATCATCAGCAGCATCATCACCATCATCCTCATCATAGTCAGCATCAGCAGCAGCAACAGTCATATCACGACGTTATTCTTCTTCACCATCACCATCACCAGTAGCATCATCAGCAGCAGCATCACAATCAGCATCCGCATCATCATCAGCATCATCATCGTCACCATCGCCATCCGCATCATCATCATCATCATCATCATCAGCAGCAGCATCATCATGATGGCCATCATCGTCATCAGCATCAACAACCTTCATCATCCAACTCATCAAAAGCATCACCATCGTCGTCATCATCATCGTCATCATCATCACCAGCATCATCATCATTATCATCATCATCATCATCATCATCATCAACAGCATCAGCGTCATCAGCATCCTCATCATCAACCATCTCCCCCTCTTCGTCCTTCTCCTCATCATCATTATACTCCTTCTCTTCCTCCTCCTCCATTCCCGTCTCCTCATCCTCCCCCCCCTCATTACCCAATCAGCACCAATTCCTTTGCCTATAAGAACTCATCCCTGTCGCATCCCGAGGCCGGCCGAAAGGGCGGGGCGGGCGTTTCACCAGAGACTTCCTCACCATTTATGGCCCTGAAACTTCAACATTGGCAACAGCTTCACGTATGGAGGGGGTTGTTTTCAAAATGTGGTTCTCGCCGTAGCGCCGCGCACATTCGTTTCTAAGCATCTGCAAAAGTTTCACGGGTTGAGGGCGGGCTGTTTTCAACATGTGGCTCTCGCCTTAGCGCCGCGCACACTCTTTCTAAAACGTGCTAGGAGCTTCGCGGATTGAGGGCGGTTCGTTTCAACATGTGGCTCTCGCCTGAGCGCCGCACACATTCTTTTTCAACAAACTGCGAGAGCTTCGCGCGTTGAGGGCGGCTCGTTGTCAAAAGGTGGCTCTCGCCGTAGCACCGCGGACATCCCTTTACAAAACTTGCAAAAGTGGCACGGAATCCCATAATCATCGTACCACATATGGTGTGTTTGAAAGATTGAGGGTTATGAGGGTGCAAGAGTGACGTTGGTTCGCGGTGTCCCAGTCCCAGGAATGGCTATCGTCAGGACGCAACAGTCAGGCTCATCCGTGGCGTTCGAGTCCCGGGGAAAATCTGTTTGGCATGCTTCAGGGTCTTCAAACGGTTGCCTTCCATCGCGGCAGCTCCCTCAGGATCCTATCAAGATGAAACTTTGAGGGAGGGCGTATGCCAACATCGTTGATGAGTCTTGGGTTTGCACTGGTCCTCCGCCTCCTTCTCCTCCTCCTCCTCCTCGTCCCCCGCCTTCACATTCGTGAAAGGTCATGTGCCTCCCTCCCGTGAAGGGGCCATGCACCTCCTTCCCCTACTCCTCCTTCGCCTCCTCCTCCTCCTCCTCCTTCGCCTCCTCCTCCTCCTCCTCCTCCCTCCCTTCTCCTCCTTCTCCTCCTCCTCCAACGACAACAACCCCTCCGCCTCCTCCCCCTCCCCCTCCTCCTCTTTCCTCCTCCCCTCATCCTCTTTCCTCCTCCTCCCCCCCATCCTTCTTCACCTCCGCCTCCTCCTCCTCCTCCTCCTCCTCCTCCTCCCTCCTCATCCTGCTCCTGCTCCTCCTCCTCCTCCTCCTCCTCCTCCTCATCCTCCTTCTCGTCCTCCCTCCTCCCTCCTCCCTCCTCCTCCCTCCAGCCGCCGTCCTGGCCCGAGAGGTCTCAGGGTGCCTTACGAGGTAAGGCGAACCTCTCCTCGCCCGGGACTGCTGCCATACGCGCTCGCCCGCCGCGCGCCGCAGGCCGCCGCGCGCAGCAGAGCAGCCGTGCTCAGCCGCCTGCCACGGCGACCGGCAGGCGCTCGCGGGGTGACCCCGCTTGGCACAGACGCCAGCGCCAGGCTCGCAGCCGAGCCAGGGTGCTTGCACAAGTTGCCGCAGCAGCAGATCTGCTACGAAGGTATCATTCCAGCCCGATGGGTGGCCGACAAGGACAACGGCAGTTCCAGCCTAGGGGAGGAGGAAGCACCAGGACGGTGCCACGGCAGCGCCCGCAGCATAGCTACAAGAGGCCATGGGAGTGCCCAGCCTGCGCGTGCGCCAGCCCCTGGGACCCGCCCACCTGCAAGCGGTGCCATCCCCCCGCCTCCCAGCAGACGGGCGAGCGGCCTTGGCGCACCCGCTCGGCCTCGCGCGCGCCAAGGCGCCGCGCTGCGTCAGCCTAGCCGAATCAGGGAGAGGCCACCAAGACGGCGCCAGGCGACCAGCAGGATCCCCAGGACGACCTCATCCCCTTGCGTCCTGCAACGCCTGAGGTCGCCACCAGCCACAGGAGGTGGAGGGACCCGCCCGAGGACCCGCGCCAGCTGGGCGAGTACCGCAAGGCGCTCACCTCGACCATGGAGTCGCTGGAGAGGCAGATTCGCTGCGCGGACGCGCTCTCTCTCTCTCTCTCTCTCTAGACCCCCAGCAGATCACGGACCTCCAGGAGGAGTACGCGGTGGTACTCTACCAGCTAATGCACAGTCGATCGCCACAGGCGCGAGTCACGAAACAGAGGCTCTTCGTCAACAGACGCTACTGCAAAGTTGCACCCCCTCTATGAACATATCGACGCAACAGAAGCTCACTGTCCGCAGCTTCAGGAAGAACGAGCTCGCTCGAGGAGCTCGAGGACTCGCTCCCAGTTATGTCAGCACGCGTTGCTAATGGTGCTGATGCTGACGCTGATGATGATGATGATGATGATGATGATGCTGATGCTGATGCTGATGCTGATGACGATGCTGATGATGATGATGCTGATGCTGATGCTGCTGATGATGATGATGGTGGTGATGGTGATGATGATGACGATGATGACGATGATGGTGATGATGATGATGATCATCATCAGCATCATCATCATCATCATCATCATCATCATCATCATCATCATCATCATCATCATCATCATCATCATCATCATCATCATCATCATCATCATCATCATTTGCGCATGGCGGAAGACGAAGGTGCCGCAGGACACTTTCGACCAGGTCACCGAGCTCCACCCGCGCAGTCGCCGGGCAAGGCATCCCTTGCCTCTGCCGCCGCGACTGCGCCCTCACGCCCTGGCCAGCCTTCCTGGCCAGCAGCCGCAGGGACAGGAGCTCCCCGGGCAGAAGCAGTGACGGCCAGCCCCCCCGCGGGCTGCCGCCCGGCCTCCTCAGCAGGTGGCACCACCTGGAGAGGCGCAGTCTGCCACGTCGAGTGACATCTACATGCCGACCTTGCTTGCAGCGCTCCAGCGGAGCAACGCGCAACTACGCGCCAACATGAGGAACTTCCAATCCGCGGCCACCACGCTGCAGACGGAGATCAGCACGCTCAGATCCGAGAAGGAGGAGGATATGAACAAGATTCGCCAAGCCGCAGTGGAAGCAGCGCAGCAAGCCATTGCAGCGGAGCCGAGCGGCAGCAAGAAGCCCCAGCAGGTTGTCGTCGATCCTGCGGCCCAGCAAGCAGGGCGCGCCCGCATGGCGGCAGCGCTTCGCGGCCGCGGCACGGCGCGATCTGCATCCCCTCGCCGCCACGGCGACAGCGGACAGGCCGGCGCCAAGACCATGCGCGCGGGGCCTGCGGGCGAGGGCTCGCTTGGCGCAGGAGCGGCCGCCGTCGCCGAGCGAGAGGCGCAGGCAGAGGCCGCGGCTCGTCAAGCTGCAGACGCCGAAGCCGAGCTTGCGGGAAAGGATGACAGCGACAGTGAGCTCCTTGCTACTGACGCTGCTGCTGCTGTCTCTGCCTCTGCAGTTTTTCGCTAAGGGTCGTGTCAGAAGCGTCTCGACCCGTTTGGATTTCAAACGCTCCCATCCTAGATCCAGATTTTCCAGCTCACCCCTCCCCCAGGGAAGAGGACACGCAAGCGGAAAATTTCTCAGAGCATCTTGGCTACCAGATACACGACTCTCCAATTGGATCCGCACCAGGTGCCGCATATTCGCCCATCCCTCCGTTGCACTCTACCAGACGCCTGCTTGAGACGAGATGGCCCATCCAGCTTTCCAATGACTTGCTGTCGTGGGCACAATTCTGGCATTCATCCACAGCCTCAGCCTTCAATAATCTCGTTGCGTTCGACCCGGAGGCCCAGATTGATCATGTCAAGATATATACAGATGCGACGTCAGGAACGTTCAAACATCACGGGCAATTATGCTCGCCTGCATGGGCGTTTTGTGTTCTCATGGTCACTACCATTGGGATGTCTCTCCTAGGGGATATACCGGGACCGCTGCAGGGGTGGGATGCTTCTGACGCGAGAACCCCGCTGAGAGCGGAGCTTGAAGCGGTCATTTGGGCCACCGCTTGGCTTCTGCAAGCCCCGTTGCGCTGCCGCCAAGCCCCAGTGTGCTTTTACACAGACAACATGGATCTCCTACGCATATATCAAGGAGGCTATGTGCTTGGCGTGCTCCTTCCCGCTAATATGCATCTTGACGGTATCACGCAAATCGTACGTATGTGTGTGATGGTGGTTGCATATTAGCATGTGAACGGTCATACAGCGCACCCATGGACTGAGTGTGTGGATACGCTTGCCCGATTGTATGCCATGCGTGTCCTACCTGAGTTCTTCGAGCCCGCTTGGAGATCGTTCATCCAGCAGGATCCCCACTCCAAGGCCCTACTCTGGCTCTGGTTGCTGTATTCCGACTCCAGCTCCCGACAGGCATACCCACCCGACCATGGTGCGCCCCTTCCTACGCCCCAGGCTCCCTCAATTGGCATTCAGGAGATCCTACCGATCCCCAAGAGCCCTCCTCGAGGCCGACATGTGTACGCCATAGGGTGGCTTGCCATGGCTAACGTGCTCTCGTTGGACCCCCGAGCCTACAAAGTTTCCCGGCAGGCCCACCACAATTTTCAAGGCTTCAATGCCACAGGCCGCATGATGCAGCTGGCGGGACAGCTTGCCCAGCGACCTTGTTTCATTGTAGGTACCGTCGAGACGCGTCTCTGGCGGACAGGCACTTCCGAGCTTGGCCCGTACTTCCTGTTGCACGCCCAGGCGAACGACTCCGGATCAACACACATTGGGAATATCAACAGGGATGCAGGGTACAACCTTCTCACTACCAGGTGCTACACGCAGTGCCAGATATCATGATTGTGGCCGTAAGGGCCCCTGCGCTGTCGCTGCGTGCATGTGTTGCTCACGCTCCGCATTCACGCCGACCCCCTGCACGCATACGACAATGGTGGAAACAACTACAGCATCTTATTGCACAGCACAGGGGTACTGCAGAGCGCATCGTAACTATGATTGATGCCACTGCTGCCGTGGGATCGCACACAGATGCACATGTGGGGCCCACACATGCTGAACCTGACAACTTACCAGGGCACAGCTTTCGCAGCTTCCTTCAGGGCACGGCCCAATGGGCCCCGCCTACCTTCTACGAGGACCCCTCGGGCTCTGCAGGCACTTGGACAGCCCCGGGAGCACGCACTACACCTGAACGGCGTGACTGTATCGTGGTATCCTCTGATATACGCGTGCCTGCGCAAGGCGTCGAGCACGGCATCGACCTCACAGTCTCGCAGCCTGACCACAACGTGGTGGCCGCATGCCTACAGCTCCCGCCTTCTCGTCTTGTGCCTACCGCACCGAGGCCCTACAAGGTGCAGCATGATCCTGCCCTGTACAAGGATCCTGCCTCCGCCCATCCGTTCCAACACCTGCTTGCGCAACTCCGACAGCCCGACTTTGCAGTACACAATACCGATCATGTGAAGGCTTGTGAAGATCACGTGCGGCATGCCATGGAAACGGCCTTCCCGATACGTACTACTGCTAGTGGACGACAGCCCCGGCAGTCATGGATAAGCATCAACACACTCAGCCTGCAGGATGAGCGAAGCACCTACTTGCGCCTTGCCCGCAGGATCGGGCTGCAGGCCCGTCGGGCTATGGTGCGCGTCCTCTGTTTCGCGTGGCAATGGCACTTAGCGACAGCACGTGCATCGAGTGCTGCGCCCCGAGGGGCCACGTGGCCCTGGCAAGGCCGCGCGCCTGCCGTGCTTGCCCGCGCCGGTGCGCCGTGCGCGAGAGCTTCAGCAGCCATGCCTTCTCCTAGCGCAGGCGACGGCCTCCCTCCTGTGCCGCGAGGCAGACATGCGCACGCAACAGGGGAATGGGAAGGGCATCGGCAGACCACATCTACTTGCACCCTGGGGGCACCAAGGGGTCTCGGCTATCATCCTACCCCCCACATTTCAGCCACACATGTACCATATGGGTCATGGGATGGAGACTGGGGCATGGGATTATATTGCTTGCTGCTGGGACTATGCGCATGGAGTGCGCACCTGTGTCCTCGCGCACCGAGAGCTGCTGCTCTTCCACACCACAGTGCTGATTCGCCATTCCATTATGCAGGGCGCACTGCAACACTACACAAACCTAGTGCAGGGTGTATCGGATGCATGGGGCCTCAGGCAATATGATCAGGTTTTTGCCAAACTAAATGGGGATTGGATCATCTAAGAAGGTCAACACCAGAGCTCTACCCATTCTGGAGCTGGAGGACGGCAGCATGGCTGCCACGCATGAGGAAGCAGCAGATCGCTGGCTCCGCCACTTTGCTGCGGAGAAGATTGGAGTCGTCGTCCCAGTCGCTGTCTCATGTGCTTTTGCAAGCAGCCTCCCATCCCTCCCCCAGGATTTGACACATGACATCCCCTATGACGAGGTGTTCCAACCCACTCTAGCAAACTACCAGCGAGCTTGCCGTACCGCCAAGCCCTCTGCTGCCAACCTGGATGGTATCCCTGGGGCCCTACTCCAGAATTTTGCCACGGCTTTGGGAGCCCTCTTTCACCCGGTGGCGGTTAAAGCGTGTACCCGCATAGAAGAACCATTGTAATGGAAGGGGGGCAATTCTTGGAATATCTGGGAGAAGAAAGCTACCCCGGCCATATGCAAGAACAATCGGTCAGTGATGATATCCTCCCAACCTGGGAAGAAGTACCGACAGCTACTGCGGGCACCACTTGCCGAGGCCTTGCCTACATACGCAGGAGATGCACAGCATGGTGGCATCGCGGGCAAAGGAGTCGACCTTACTGCGCTTGCCATCCGCTCTTTTCAGGAGCTCGCAGAGACGCTCAAATTATCCGCTATCATTTTCATGCTTGACGCCATCTCCGCCTCCTATCGTGCTGTACGTGAGTTTGTCATGAAATTGGGTACTTCTGATGCCGACTTGCACCGCATATTGCAAACAGCAGGGCTCCCACCAGGTGCCATTGAAGACCTCAAGGCCCACATAGCCTACCACCCTACTTTACTGGAGCAGGCGGGGATCTCACGTCACGTTCGTGCACTTACGGCCTCTAGCTACTCGGGTAACTGGTTATGGTATCCCGGGGCCTCTGCGGTTGCCTTCTCACTAGAAGGAGCTGTGCCAGGGCAGCAGCTAGGAAATGCAGTTTTCAAGTATGTCATGGCAGCGTGTGTGAAGGAAACCCAGCAAGGATTGCAGGATTTGGATCTCGACCTTCGCATACCCATCTCCCTACATGCTACTGTCTCGGACATGATGCAGCGGGCTCCCGACACTGTGCGCGGCGGACTCGAAGTATGTTTCTTCGACGACGGTGCAGTCGTTGTTATAGGCTCAGCTGTACACTTGCTTGCTGCAGCGCCCAAGGTAGCTGAGGTGGTCGCCTCCAGCTTCGTGCGCCGCGGTCTCAAGCTCAAATTTGCAGCTGGCAAGACAGAGGTACTGTTTCAATTCAGAGGGGTTGGCGCCAAGCGTGCCAAACGTGAACTGTGGCTGGAACGAAGGGGACGTTTTGATATTCAATCATCGCTCCTTGGACATTTCACCCTACTGGCGGTGAGAGCCTATCCCCACTTGGGCACACAGTTGGATGCGTTGGGATCTATCAGGCCTGAACTGGCCCATCGGGAGGCGTCTGTGCAGTCATCGGGCGCACTACTACGTAGGCGGGTCTTTGGCTCCCCTATTGGGCTCCCGCAGCAGGCCACACTACACTTTGCGGACACGCTCATCCTCTCAGGCCTCTTATATGATGCAGGCACTTGGCCCACCCTCACGGAGGCCCAGCACGCGCACCTCCAGCATCTGATCACCAACAAGTATCGTCAGGTCCTGAGAGCCCCCCCAGAAGGACTCCGATGCTGACCCCGACAGGCTTATCCTTGCGCGCGTGCGACGGGCCGACCTACATGCGATTCTTCGGGTACGCAGGCTGCGTCTCTTGGGGCGTTTACTACACCACGGCACACCTACGCTGCGCAGCCTGCTCGCACATGTGTATCGCACGGCACACTCGCAGGGAAAGTCGTGGTTGCACCGAGTGGTACAGGACTTGCAATGGGTAAGAACCACGCACTACCAGCTACGTGATATGCCAGACCAAACGGGCGACTTCCAATCATGGGAGGCCCGCATTTTGCAATCCCTCCCGGCATGGAAGAAAGTTTTGCAAGCCGCTCTCGCTGCGCACGCTGATGCCGCCGCCAGGGCTGCCTTTGCCCAGAAGGCGCAGCAGGACTTTTTTCAGCTCGTGCGCCCGGCACGAGTACCAGTGCCGATCACGAACGTGGCCCATCCCATTCATCCCTCCCCGCGGGTGCACCTCCTCCTCCTCCTCCTCCTCCTCCTCCTCCTCCTCCTCCTCCTCCTCCTCCTCCTCCTCCTCCTCCTCCTCCTCCTCCTCCTCCTCCTCCCCCCCCCTCCGCCCCCATCACGACTCCCACCCTCCTCCTCCCCCCTCCTGCTCCCCCCCCCTCCCTCCGTCCCTCCCCCCTCCCCCTCTGGCCCTCCCGGGCCCTCCCGCCCGAGGCGCACTCCGAGGCCCCGGCCCTTCTCCGCGCTCATGGGACCCCACCCGCGCCCAGGGGGGCCCCCGAAGCACGGACCTGGGCGTGCGGCCGCGGGGGGTGGCGCGAGGCGCGGGCGGCCGGGGTGCGCCGCCGGGGCCCTGTCCGAAGGGGGCGACGAAGGGGGCGAAGAGCCCAGGGGGCGGCGAAGGGGGCGACGAAGGGGCAAGTCGGGCGCTGGCAAGACTGGGTTTGGTGGGACCCGGTTTCGTGATGTGTACTGGGGGGCGCCCCCCCCCCCCCCCCCCTCCGTTCCACTAGCCGGAACTGCCATCACCCGAAAAAAACACCAGCTACGGCAGACCTGGTTTAGTGATCCTGGCCAATTTAGGGGCTCCGAAGCCCTACTACTAACCAGGTCCCCTTACCTGGGGTCATGGCTATACCCCAGCAAGACTTGAGCAGGGACCGACCGCCCCGGCATTCCCATACAGTCGGACCTGGGCCAGAAGAGCACTCTTCCAGAGCATGCGACCCTCCGTCTGCCAAGACGCACAGAACCTCCAAGGATACCCTCCCCGGGATGCTCAAACATCTACCACAAAAACGAAAAACGCTTGGGTACCCTCCCCGAACCGACCTCGATATTACATTTCGGTCCGACTGTAGGCCTACAACGACGTGTTCTCAGAACAAACGAATGCTCTACGCGTAAAAACCAATGTTCTTCGAACGTACAGCTGAACATAGAGCTGATGTGTCAAAGCAAGACAATATCAGCCAGACACGTTCTCAGAACATTTCGTGCAAACCACATAACGTTATTGGAACATTACTGAGTGGACCTATAGGCAAGCCAAGACGCTTCGCCACTGCTTGAAAATACTTCACAGGGGGGGCCCAGCGCAGATACAAGAAATCCGCGAGGACCGTCGAATGTTTATGTTTATGTTTATGCCGTGTTTCGTCTTCGATACATGGCCGATTTCAGAACCCTTGAACCCAAAAACGCTACCATCTCTTGGAAGGCAGCTTCTTACTGCCGCCGGTTTCCGCCGGCCTTCCGACGGCTTTCGCCAACGGAGACGGCTTCTGCCGCCTTCCACCGAAGAAGAGATGTCAACTTCTGCGACCCTCGATGGCAACCCCTTTTCTGGAGCGGCTCACATGGACATCGGGGCGCCGATTGTCCATGCCTTCGGCGAAGCTCCCAGGCAAATGCGTGTAATGCCCGCCCCTGGGCTATTCGCCCTGCTCGTCGCCCCCGACCCTGCGCCTACGGTCTGGACCTTTTGCTTACTGTGTCGCGGCGGCGGCCCCGGCGACACGCCATGCCTTGCAAGCGAATAGAGGGTTGACTCAGCTCCTTGGGGCGGGGGGCGGGGAAAAGCTCGAGGCGTTGGCGCTGCGGAGCCCGGAGGTGAATAGTTTGGATAGCGTGTTGCGCCACGACGCGCTGAATCAAAAATCCTGACCGTACGCCTCCTGTCGACGTGCAAAATGTTCAACATGTCGCGCAGGTTGTGGTGAAATTGTTTGCCTCGGGGGGCCCTCGCTGGGCCCCGGAACCATCAAACAACGACCCAGGATGAAGACCGTCCGCGCGGAAAAGGTCCAGACATCAGGGAAGCCAGGCTGTGGATAAATGGCGACGTGGGAAACCTGGGACGCTTATCGTCTATAATTACCTTCATTTCGGTCCTTCATGTCGGTTTCCTTCATGTCGGGCCCCCATAGTCGGTTAGGGGGTAAACTTCGGAATTGACTTGCCCCAAACTTGATCCGTTCGCTGGATTTGCGAAAAATGCTTACAACGCTCCGCATATCCTCGGAACACTGTACGCATCGTCCGTAGATCCGACGGGGAAAACCATGCTGCGGCCAATCAGATCAGCAGACAAACACCTAATCGACAGATGTCGGGGCGACTGCAGAAGCGAAACCCGAACTAAAGGGCTCCTCGATGGGGTCCGAATCGATGGGGTCGGAAGATCGCGCCGCATCGCCGACGTCGGCGATGCATCGGCGTCGTCGACGAAGCCAGTCGGGCTCCGCATCGAGCCGCATCGCCGATGCATCGGAGATGCGGCGCGATCCTCCGACCCCATCTGCTCCGACCCAATATATGAAGGGGCCCTGGGACACACAAATAAATACACACAAATAAGAGGATTCCCAATATTTTCCCCATATTTTCTGGGTTTTTATCTTCCAGCCCAATTCCCATATTTTCCAATATTTTCCTGGGAGTCGACGATTAATTGTGTCTGTGTGTTTTTTCCCCTCCTGAATCTAGGAGGCTTAGAAATTAGCCTGACGAAGGACCCAACCATGTGCAGTTGTGAATACCGCAATTGTGAATACCATCTTCACTCGCGCTCCCTATGGGGCCACGAACCGTGTGAGGGGCGTGCCGAAATTCGTCACGGGGTACACAATACGAACAAAGACTGTCGGTCTGAGTGCGAGAGGCTAAGAACGGGTGAGCCTGAGCGCGAGTGAGTCTGATTGTGAATGAGTCTGCGTGCGAATCAGTCTACGTACATAAATGTGGACGCTCCTCCGGAGGATCGCGCCCGCTTCCTTCCCTTTCTTCTCTGCATCTTTGCCTGTGCGCGCCGATGTCCATGGCTGCTGGCGCGGCGCCGCACGGAATCCCCGCGACGCGCGCTGGTCGCCCCGAAGGGGTCCCGGCGACGCGCGCAGGTCGTCCGCTGTGCGCAGCGGGGAGAGCGAGCAGGCTGGCTGATAGCGGGCAAGCCTGTGGCCGCTGGGCAGAGAGACGACGGGGGCGAGCGAGGCTCTGGTCAGAGCGCAGCGCGAAATTCCCGGGACGCGCGCTGGTCGCCCCGAGAGGGTCCCAGCGACGCGCGCAGGTTGCCCGCGGCGCGAAGCCAAACAGTCAGACCGTCGAGAGACGGCGAGGCTCGGGCGGGCCGCTCCTCAGGTCAAGCCTCGCGGATAAACTCGGTGAAGCCCAGCTCCCTGGCGAGGGCCGTCGCCTCCCTTCTGCACCGCCTCGTGCGCGCAGCAAACTGCTCCAGCTGCTTCCGCGAGCCCTCCGGCGACCCTGCCAGGAAGAACGCGATGCGCGGCGCCCGCATGAGCAGGAGGTCTTCGCGGCGCGTGGTGCGCGAGAGCAGGACGTAGAGCTCCAGCCACCAGTCGCCGTCCTCCTTCTTGCCGTTCCCCATCTCGTGGCGGCCGCAGTCCAGGATCACGCCTGGGCGACGTCGGCCGAGGGAGCAGCGCGCCGGAAAGCCGAAGGCCCAGGGCGAGAGTCCACGAGACCGAGAGAAGGTCTCGCTGCGGACCGCTCGGCCCGAAAGGTTCGGCCGTAGACTGCCCGGCGGCGCCGTTCCCCCGCCCCGTCGCCTTCCCGCATGGTGCGCCCCTGGCACGCCACCGCGGTGATGACCCTGCCGTGCGAAAACGGGAAGCCCGTCCGGGTGACCTTGGAGGTGCGGAAGGTGAACGGCTCCGACGTACGGGGCTCGATGAACACCAGCGGGCCCGCGAGGTCCCCCGTGAGGCTGTCGTCGTGGCGCCTCAGGTCGTCCACGAAGGGCGCGCTCGCGTACTTCTCCATGCGCACCCAGAACCCCAGCGGCAAGTGCTTCAGATAGACCCTCTTCTCCCCGTCTCTCTCGGCATTGTCGACTGCGTCCCGATCTCGAGGGTCCACGACGATGCGCACGATCTGGCCCTCGGCGTCCTTGACGAGGCCGTTCTTGAGGTCGAGCGCCTCCAGGAGCCGGATCCGCATGCCGACATGCACCGAGAGCAGTCCGTGCATGCCACCGGTGTTCTTCGGGCTGGCACAGTTCATCATCTTGGCGGCGTCCTTGACATTCATCGTCGGGGCAGACCTGTCGGCGGCCTGCACGAGGAAGAGGGGCTTCTTCAGGACGCCCGCGTCCCGCTGGGAACGCATGTTCATCCACCGCGCCACAGTGTCCCAGTAAGACCCAATCATGTGGCCGTTCTGGAACCTTTCCTCCCGGAGCCGGCGATCATCGGGTTTCAACTGCATGGCGTTCCACGTGGCACGGATGGCCGGCGGGACCTGCTTCCCCGGCTTGCGCAAGAACGCCATGAGATCACGAAGCTTCGGGTCTTTGAAGCGGTTGGACGCCTGGAGCTCGAAGCACAGCGGCGTGTTGCAGAAGAGCTTCATCACGGCCTGGTACTCTGGAGCGAGGTTGTGATGCCCGCCTTCGCCAGTTCCTCGAAGCTGGAGATGAGGGACACTTTGCCTCCCGTCGGCTTCAGCTGCAAGAAGTCTCCCAGGTGGATCACGATCGGCATCCGGCCGAAGGCTCCGCCGACCTGGTCGTACTCCCGCTCCTCCGCGCCCCGCTCGGCCTTGCGCCCCAGGTAGGACCGGAAGGCGAGCATGTTGTACAAGTTGGGCGAGATCATGCTCACCTCCTCCAGGATCAAGCACCTGACCGCCTCCCACGTGTCCTGTAGCGCTTTCAGCTTGCCCCCCGCGGGTATGTCCTTGTTCCTGAAGGACTGCACTCCTATGACTCCCGCTCGGTGGCAACTGACGGCCCTATGAGCGTCCGTGGAGATGTTCGCGGCCTGCGACCACTTCGCGCAGACTATCTGCGTGGACTTCGCCTTGCCCGGTTCCACAGGGAACAGTGCGTCCATGGCCGGCAGCGCGATCTCCTGCACCATGGCGGTCTTCCCGCTGCCGCCCTGGCCGAGGAGCAGGAACTGGAACGTCTTCCGCTTGGCGTGCTTGGCCATGCTGCCGTCCTCGATCTTCTGCTCCTCGCCCCACGCCACGTTGCAGGCGTTCGCGAACGCCGTGACGAACAGGGCCTGGTCTGGCTTCAGAGGGCGGGGCTCCTGCCGCCCCGTTCTCGGGTTGACCACGCCGTCCTCGAACTTTGTGACGAGGAGCTTGACGAAGTCGCTGGGCCGCTGCGTCTCCTCCGAAGGCTCCCACCGCGCCTGCGCCGCCTCGGCTGGCATCGCGCCAGCGGCCGCTGCGCCGACGTCGTCCGGCGCGGGTGCGTCGGCCACGGGCACGTCCGCATCCATCGTGCCTCCCTTGGCGAACCTTTTCCGCTGGGTCTCCACCAAGCTCTTCAGCTCGTCTGCGTCGAGGTCGCGCAGGGCCCTGAACGGAGCGAGGACGTTGTCCTTCAGGGCGCGGGCAGCGCGCCGCGATGCGTCGGCGTCAGTCGGCCCCGGCAGCGCGCCGTTCTCCCTCATCGTAGCGGCCTTCTTGAGTTCCTTCACGAAGGCCTGCGTGCGCTCGGCGGTGTCGAAGCGCAAGATCTGCCCTAGCGTCTCGGGGTCGAAGTGATGCTCCAGTGCCGTGTTGGCGCCCAGCTTCGCGAGGCCTTCCTGAGCACGGATGCCCTGGGCCTCCACCTGCGCGGCGCCCGCACCCGAGTCCTCGGCGCCCTCCCGGAACACGGGGGCCTCAGCGACCTGCACGTCGTCCTTTACTCACAATTGCATATGGTTGGGTCCTTCGCCAGGTCTGCCCTGCCGTTATCGGCCCCCACCTCCTCCCCCCCCTCTCCTCCTCCCCCTCCGCCTCCTCCTCCTCCTGCTCCTCCTCCTCCAGGATCCGCACTCAGGCCCTCCTGTCTCTGGCTCCTGCTAAGAAGGGGGCGTCTATGGGTTTGAAACTCCGCACTTTTAAGCAGGGTAAAACCATGGACCCCGTTCCGTTGTATTTCAAGCAGGTTGTTTTTGAATGGGCTCGGGCTGTCTGGGATGGACTCCCCAGCTTAACGATCCTGCAGGCAGTTTTTGAGGACGCTGTTCGCTCACTTGCCACCACCAGTCGCCCGTGGTCGAGGGCGACGTCCCCTGCGCACGTCTTTGTGATTGCTTGTGGGGATCTGGGATGGGAAGCGAGATCAGCGCGCCTCATTGTTCTCTCGACGGGCGAGCAGATTGACTTGCTCAGGCTCTCGCCGTCGGTGGTTGCCACTCTCGCCCAGCAGGCTGCCAGAGAGATGTCGGATTTTCGTGCCCTCGAGGCTCGTGTGGGTTCGTCGTCGTGGTGTCGCCCTGTGTTTTGGCAGCCGCTGGACTCTTTGTTCGCCAGGAAAAGTGATTCCTGGGACAGGACCCATAAGAATTCTCTTAGGGCCGCGGTCTCGGGAACTCACTGGACCCAGGACCGTCTGCAGCGGCATGGATTGGCGTCGTGCAACCTTTGCAGGCTTTGCAAGGGGGCCCCAGGGACCACGTTCCACCGCAGATTTGGTTGTGAAGCTTGGGCTGCTGATCGCTCTCATTTCTTATCGGGTGAAACGTTAGAAGCAGTCAAGCTAATTCGGCGGCTTGGTGACCCTGGGGAGTTTTTTTTGCTTCGGGCATTTTCCCGTCTCCCTGGGAGCTGGCCCCCCCGCCCCTCAGGTCCGAAAGGTGCCAGGTCTTCTGGATTCGGAGGCCCGAGGACGGCCTCTTGTCTGGCAAACTGTTTACCGATGGCTCTGCCATTTTCCCCTCGGACCCGCTCCTAAGAAGAGCAGGGTGGGCGGTGATCTCGGTCGACGACACTGGTGCCATGATCTCTGGAGCTTTCGGCCCCGTCCCTTGGGATGTTGCTCCTCTCCAGCTCGCCAAGGATGGCGAGGATTATGCGTATCAGATGCTCGGCCAGATCGCTATGAACCCCGAGGGGGCGTGGACCGATTGTGCAGCTGCGATTTCCTGTGCGCGGTCGAGAGTTCGCTCCACGAGTGCCCGTTGTGGCCAGGCTCACATGTGGACTTCTGTGCATGCGGCCTTCGAGGATGGGCTGGTCGTCCACAAAACGAAGGCCCACTGCGCGGAGGCGGACATGGAGCGAGGGGTCACCACTCGTTGGGAGCGCACGGCTAACGCCATTGCCGACGCCCTCTCGAAGCGAGGGGCAGGTATGCACCCTTCGGTCGATCAGGCCGCCCGTGAAATCGCTGGTTTAAGTCTCTTGGGGCGGGGGCTGGGCCAGTGGGTTGGGCGGCGGGGGATTCTGATGCGGGAGCGGGGGTGGGTGGACTCGGAGGGCCTGCCTGATAAGCGCTTGGAGCCTGGTTCGGGACCTCGCCAGGGCCGCCCCCTTGAGCGCCCCCCCCCCCCCGTGTCTGTGCGTTTCAGGGCAGTGTTGTCCGCCATTGCCCATTCGGGGCCGTGCGATCCCGAGCTTGCAATTCTGATGAGGCTGTCTCGGCATAACTTGCGAGTCTGCCATGTTTTCGATCAGACGGGAGCCTCCGTTGTCTCCGCCCCGCGTATTGTGTGTTGTATCTCGTGTGGTGCTTACGCGTGGGGCGGGGTCAGGGAGCTTGCCGTTCGCGAGTGTCATGGTCACAATGCGGGGAAGGGGCTCAAGCAGCAGCGTTCACGTTTGCTCGCGGGTCTCTTTCCCAGGTGGCTGAATAAGTACAAAGGCTGGAGTGTTAGCTGCCTCGAGCGCCCCGTCCCAGGTGATCTCCTGGACTTGGCTCGGGCGATTCTGGACCGTCCCCAGGCGCGGGTGGCGGCGCCTGTCGCCCGAGCCGTTTTCCACAGGGGACCGCCATGGCAGGTGCCCATGGGGCGGGGCCCTCTCCTCGCCCGCTACGGCCTCACGGTGGACTCGCTCCCGTTCTGGGAGCAGGAGGCCGCCCGCCGGGGCGCGGGGGTGGAGGAGGATTTGGTTTAATGTGTCTCCGTTTTTATCCCAGCGGTCGGTATCTTGGACGCCGTCCGCCCTCGTCTTAACTTATCTTACCTCCTCCTCCTCCTCCTCCTCCTCCTCCCCCTCCTCCTCCCCCTCCTCCTCCCCCCTCTCCCCCGGAACGATTTCTGATGGCCCCGGGGCCCGGAAGCGTCCTCCATGCGCCGAAGACAAAGACGAGGTCGCCACCACGCGGCCTCCGCCACTTGGCCGCCATGCGAGTTCCGCCACTGGGACCTCAGGTGAAGCTCCCAATGAGGCAACGAAGCCTGTGAGATGTGCCCAAAGGACACTCCTCCTCCTCCTCCTCCTCCTCCTCTTCTTCCTCCTCCTCCTCCTCCTCCTCCTCCTCCTCCTCCTCCTCCTCCTAGGTGATGCTGGGTGGGGGACAGGCAAACCTGTGTCCTAGGTGGAGCCCCCCATGGGGCCACGAAACGCTGTCCTGGGTGGGGGAGACGCATGCGAACACCCCCACTGGAGCCTTCGGTGGAGCTCCCTATGGTGCCACGAAACGCTGTCTGGGTGGGGGAGACGCATGCGAACACCCCTATTGGGACCTTCGGTGGAGCTCCCCATGGGGCCACGAAGCGCTGTCCTGGGTGGGGGAGACGCATGCGAACACCCCCAGCTTGGGACCTTCGGTGGAGCTCCCCATGGGGCCACGAAACGTTGTCCTGGGTGGGGGAGACGCATGCGAACACCCCTACTGGGACCTTAGGTGGAGCTCCCTATGGGGCCACGAAACGCTGTCCTGGGTGGGGGAGACGCATGCGAACACCCCCACTTGGGCCTTCGGTGGAGCTCCCTATGGGGCCACGAAGCGCTGTCCTGGGTGGGGGAGACGCATGCGAACACCCTTATTGGGACCTTCGGTGGAGCTCCCGATGGGGCCACGAAACGCTGTCCTGGGTGGGGGAGACGCATGCGAACACCCTACTGGGACCTTCGGTGGAGCTCCCTATGGGGCCACGAAACGCTGTCCTGCGTGGGGGAGACGCATGCGAACACCCCTATTGGGACCTTCGGTGGAGCTCCCTACGGGGCCACGAAACAGTGTCCTGGGTGGGGGAGACGCATGCGAACACCCCCACTTGGGCCTTCGGTGGAGCTTCCTATGGGGCCACGAAACGCTGTCCTGGGTGGGGGAGACGCATGCGAACACCCCCAGTGGGACCTTCGGTGGAGCTCCCTATGGGGCCACGAAACGCTGTCCTGGGTGGGGGAGACGCATGCGAACACCCCTACTGGGACCTTCGGTGGAGCTCCCTATGTATGGGGCCACGAAACGCTGTCCTGCGTGGGGGAGACGCATGCGAACACCCCTATTGGGACCTTCAGTGGAGCTCCCTATGGGGCCACGAAACGCTGTCCTGGGTGGGGGAGACGCATGCGAACGCCCCCAGTGGGACCTTCGGTGGAGCTCCCTATGGGGCCACGAAACGTGTGAGGGGTGTGACGACATGGGCGGTGGGGACGATGATGAAGACGATGATGAGGATGAGGATGTGGATGAGGATGATGCTGCAGATGATCATTCTGACGGAAGAGAGAAGAGGAGGGGGAGGAGGGAGGAGGGGGAGGAGGAAGGAGGAGAGGAACGCGGGGCACCGTCTCTTCAAAACGAGGACCCAACACCACAGGATGGTTGGGAAAAATATTTCAGGGCTTCGTCCACCCCCGCGCCCCCAAGAGAAAGTATTGAAATCTTTGTTTTTTTTTGTTTTTTTTTTTTTTTTTTTTTTTTTTTTTTTTTTTTTTTTTTTTTTTTTTTTTTTTTTTTTTTTTTTTTTTTTTTTTTTTTTTTTTTTTCGGTGGTCTGCCTTTGATTTCTTTGTTTTTTTTGTTTTTCCTTAGGTTTTTTTTGTTTTTCCTTGCCGTTGTTGTTTTTCGCTCGCCCCTAGCCTGGATGCCACGGATGCAGACTCTCTTCAGAACAATGGCAAGACAGAGGAGGAAGACGACGACGACGACGACGAGGACGACGACGAGGGTTTCCTATGGTTTTGCTTGGTTCCGCCTTCGATAGGGGAATCTGATTGGGAGGAGGAGGAGGAGGAGGAGGAGGAGGAGGAGGGAGGAGGAGGAGGAGGAGGAGCAGGAGGAGGACGAGGAGGAAGAGGACCCTGGACAATCGGCCCCCTCTGCTCAGTTTGTCAGGGGGGCGGGGATACGGCAGGACCCATATATATATATATATACACACACACGCACATCACTTAGGGATCCTTAGGGAATCCTCCAGAATCCCCGAGGAATCCTGCGGAAACCCTAGGGGATCTTGAAGGAATCGCAGGGAATCTGTAGGAATCCTTTTTGGGAATCCTTCGGAATCCTTAGGGGATCCTTAGGGAATCTTTTGGGCATCCTTAGGAAATCCCGTAGGGAATCTTTCGGGTATCCTCGGAAATCCTGTGAGAATCCTTAAGGAATCCTTCAGGAATCCTGAGGAATCCTTTCTGGGAATCCTGAGGAATCCCTAGGGAATGCTAAAACATCCCCAGGAAGCGTTAGGAGATCTTAGGAAATCCGGAGCAATCCCGAATGAATCCGATGGAATCCCTTGGCAATTCTTAGGACCCCATAAGGAATCCATTGGAATCCCCTGGAATTCTTAGGGGATCCTTAGGAATCCGTAAGGAATCTTTAAGAATCCACCGGGAATCCTTAGGAATCCCTAGGGAATCCTTTGCAAGCCTATAGGGAATCCTTAGGAATCCAAAGGGAAATCTTTAGGAATCCCTATAGGGAATCCTCAGGAATCCTTCGGAAATCTTTAGGATTCCCTATAGGGAATCCGCAGGAATCCCCAGGGAATCCTTCAGCAAGCCTTCAGGAAAACTTCGGGATCCTGAGTGAATCCCAAAGGAATCCCTAGGAATCCTTAAGGAATCCATGGGAATCCCTAGGGAACCACCCAATCTTTTAACCCCTGACGTTTCAGCGGAGTTTGGAGTGCCTATTTCTGGGCTCGGCCAAGGATTCGGCGCGCGCCAAATCTAACAGTATTTATTTTTTCGAACCAGTTTCTATTTGTTTTGATGAGTTTCTATTTTCAACCAAAGGAAATTGCAATGCGTATCTATTTTTCAATACGCAACGTGTCTACGAGTGTCTATTTTTCATTAAAAAACTGATTCCGTATTTATTTTTGGTAACAGTATCTATTTTGCACGTGTCTATTTCCATTTTGTCACACGAATTGCAGATCAAAACGACATAAACATGGACTCGCGTTTCGCGCGCTCCGACTCAGATGCGTTGCGGTTTCGCCATAGCAGGCGCGCACCAAAGATAGACACTACCAGTATATGTTTTTTGTCTACTAGGGGAGTTCTTCGGTTGCGCGGGCCCCGGAGGTCTGGACCTCTGCCCCGTGGGAGGTGCTGGGCCGAACGACAGGGGGGGACACAGGGAAAGGGGGGGTACGAAATCTGCTGCATGCAGCCAGCTGGTTTCGGCCCCGCCGCCGGGCCATTCCTCGATACATGGGCGCCTCCCGGCGCCGGGAGGCGCCGGGAAAATCGGCTGCGCGAGCTGATTCTCAAACCACCCCTTTGCAATCCGCCCCCCTTTCGCCCGGCCCGAAGGTGTTTCGTCCTGCGTCTTTGTTTTACGCTCCCGGGGCCTGGCGAGGGCCCAGGCCGAAAATAGCAAAGACCAAATAGCTCGCTCCAATCTTTTGGGAGCGGTCGGCCCAGGTGCCTGGCACAAGGTGCTGGCCCAAGTGCCAAGGTGCCCCCAGTTCTTCGCTCTGTTTGAAGGTCCTGGGGTGCCCCTGGGGCCTCGTGAGGGGTGCTCCGGAGGCCGTGGGGGACTCCTTGGCAATCCTGGGGGCAGCTTGCCCTGAGATCCGACGCTGCAACAAAAAAGTGCTACCTCGCAGAGATCACGCCCAGAGCCCTACAGTCAACGCGCATAGTAAGGACAAACGACTTTTTCAAGGGTACCCTTGGGTCCTTGCCTGCCTCAGCCTCTGCGGCCCGTCCCTAGCAATTTTCGCAGGCCAGTTTCTCAGGTTCCCTGGGGGTTTGGCCGCCTGCCGCCCAGAATACTTCAACTTCGGCCTCCAAGGGTCTTGCGTCCTTACCACTCGTCCTTACTATACGTTTTAACTGTACTTTCTGCCCCGTTTTCCGATCCGGATCGGTCCGCGAGGGTCCCGCGGGGCCCGAAAAACGGAGCGCACACGCCCGGTGCAGGGCAGTGGCAGCGCCAGGATCTCAGGGTATGCCGCGGCGGTCTCCTTGGAAGTCCTGGGGATCCTTGGAAATCCTGGGCGTCCTTGGAAATCCTGGGAATCCTTGGAAATCCTGGGAAGTCCTGGGAATCCTGGGAAATCCTGGGAATCCTTCGAAATCCTGGGAAATCCTTGCAATCCTTGCAATCCTGGAAATCCTGGGAATCCTGGGAAATCCTGGGAAATCCTTGGAATCCTTGGACCGCGGGGCACTTTTCTAGGCGTCCTAGGTGGGGTCGGAGTGGATGGGGTCGGAGGATCGCGCCGCATCGCCGATGCATCGTCGATGCGGCTCGATGTGGAGCCCGTGTTTCCCCACGCCGACGCCGCCGATGCGTCGCCGACGTCGCCAGTGCATCGCAAATGCAAAGGCGATGCATCGCCGATGCATCGCCGATGTATCGCCGATGCGGCGAGATCCTTCGACCCCATTGCCTCGGACCCCATCTACGGATCTCACGAGGAGGAGGACGAGGAGGAGGAGGAAGAGGAGGAGGAGGAGGAGGAGGAGGAGGAAGAGGAGGCGGAGGCGGAGGAGGAGGGAGGGGGGAGGAGGTGGAGGAGGAGGAGGAGGCGGAAGGGGCGGAGGCGGAGGAGGAAGAGGAGGAGGTGGAGGAGGAGGAGGAGGCGGAGGAGCGGAGGAGGAGGAGGAGGAGGAGGAGGCGGAGGAGGAGGAGGAGGAGGAGGAGGAGGAGGAGGAGGAGGAGGAGGAGGAGGAGGAGGAGGAGGCGGAGGAGGAGGCGGAGGAGGAGGCCAGGGGCACGCCTGGCGGCCCCCGAGGCGAGTTCGCCCCGCCGGCGCTCGCCGCCACGGCCTGGGCCTTCGCCCCGCTGGCCGAGGCGGGCAGCCCCCTGCTCGGCGCCGTCGCGGCGCGCGCCCTCGGCGCGGTGCCCGCGGGAGCCCCCGGGGCGGTGCGGTGACCACACCTCCTCGGCGGAGGACACTCGGACCCAGAGATCCACCGTATTGAAAAAAAACTCACGACGGAGGTTTTTCGCCAATTTCGGCCCCTCGGGGCCCTCGCCGGGCCTCGGGACCGTCAAAAAACGACTCGGGATGAAAAACCGGTCCTGGGGAATGGATCGAGGCATCCGGGGACCGCGTATTGAAAAAATCACGACGTCGGACGTCTGGGGATTATGATGTTCTAACCTACTTTAGCCTTGACCGCCAGGAAGGATTTCGAGCGCCCGAACAAGTACTGAAACTCAAGGGTTCTCACTTGTCGGGCCCTGGGAGGCACTCGCCCGACACTATTTCGGCACTGTCTCGACACTCGGGAACCCTCGGCGCGGTGACCTCGGGAGCCCCCGGGGCGGTGCGGTGACCACACCTCGCCGCCTACCAAACCACCCCAACCCAACCCGAGGGCCTCAAGTTGCCCTCCATTTCCAGTGTGGGGGGGTCGGGGAACATTGACAAAAACAATTTTTTGATTCGCGGGTCGAGAGCGCACCTCTTCCGGTCGAAGCTAAGCGGACCGCGCGAAGCTTGAAGTAAACATGGAGGGGGAGGAAAGGGGAAGGGCGCAGCCTCAGAGCGAGGCCAGGAGGAGGCAAAGCCTCGGGAGCAGGCGGTGCCGAAACATTGACAAAAACACATGGAACCCGTACCCCCCCCCCCCAGCCCGAACTTCGGGTCAAATGCGGGTCTTCGGGTTAGGTTGGGTCAGGAGGGGAAAAAACACACAGACACAAGTAATCGTCGACTCCAAGGAAAATATTGGAAAATATGGGAAGTGGGGGGGAAGACGAAAATCCAAAAAATATTGGAAATATGTGGAATCCTGTCATTTGTGTGTATTTATTTGTGTGTCCTTGGGCCCCTTGATTGGGGTGGTCTGGTAGGTAGTCAACACCTCCTCGACGGAGGACACTCGGACATCCCAGCGCCCCCTCTCGCGCGGTGGTGGTGAGAGAGTCGCGGCGGGAGGGCTTTCGCTACCTTCGGCCTCTGCGGGGGCCCTTGCCCGGTCCTCGGCGCCGTCGAGAAGATCGACTCGGGACGAAACACCGGTTCCAGGGGAGGGGTCCAGACCTTTGGCTTGGACGCCCGAAATGGGTACGGAAAGAATGGGTACAATGCCCAACAAGAAAAATGTCGTCCCAAACCAACAGCGGCCGCTGTTGGGCAGGCGGCCTTCTGTCTCAAATGGACACAGGCCGCGGCGACACCGACAGCGAGTCCTGTTCAGAATGAACAGGAACTGCTGTTGGGCATTGTACCCAGTCTTTCCGTACCTATTTCGGGCGTCCAAATTTGGGGGTCGCCGTTGTGAACAGGAGTCGCGACGTCGGGGGTCTGGGGCCACGCCGCCTCGACGGAGGAAGTTCAGACATCATGTCTTAGTCTCTGCCCGACACGAGCGCACGAACAGACACACACAATCACATTGAGCGTTGGCCGCGCGTCGGCACAAGACGACGCCAAGCTCAAGCGCCGATAGGGCACAGCGGCAGCGCGCCGCTCGCGTGGAATTCTGCGGCGCTGCCGCGGGCTGACCGTCGAGCAGCTTCCGTTTCCTCCTCCTCCTCCCCCTCCTCCTCCTCCTCCTCCTCCTCCTGCTCCTCCTCCTCCTCCTCCTACTGAGTGTGCACGTCGTTCGACGGTCTAGTTGGTCTAAAGATCCTCGTGTGGGGGGGGGGGGGGGGGGG
>CAUYUJ010015973.1:61726-101726 GCA_963575745.1 Prorocentrum cordatum
GGCCTGTTGCACGTGATTGGCCTCCGTGCGCTGACTTCGAGTGGGATTCATTGCGGTCCCACCTCGCCCAGCTATGGCCCGGGGTCACGGCGCCCTCGGTGGGGGCGAACCCCGGGCCTTGTGCTCGAAGCTGTGCATCGCGGGCTGGGTCGCCGCAGCCGCGCGCTCCGCCCCGTCGGCGTTGGCGGGGGGTGGCGAGCTAGGGCGGACCGCGGGGGCGCGGGCTGTGGCCGCCCCACCCCCCGCCCCCCCGCTGCCCCTCACCATCCCCCCCTGGCAGGCGCGGGCAGCGCTCGCCCAGCCCCCCCGCCCGTCGAGCCCGTCTCGAAGTTTGAACCTTGCCTCGCCTGGGCAGCGGCGCCTCGACGTCGGCGTTGCAGGTCGGGGGCGTCGTCTCGGTCGGTGTCGGGCGTCGTGCGCATGTCCAGCAATGCGTGGCGACTTGTGCCTGAGGCGTTCCCTCGCACTCGGGGCCCCCCCAAGACTTTGCGCCCTGGCGCCTCCAGCTTCACGCGGCGACTCTTGCCCGAGGCGTTCCCACGCATTCGGGGCTTCCTCGCGTCTGCGCGCCCCAGCGCCAAGGGGGGTCGGTAGAAGCGGCCGCTCGGCTTCGCGGCTCGGGCCTTGCCTCGCAAGAGGCCCCGTCTCGCGGTCGTGAGACCGGCGGTCGGCGTCGGGGGGCCGGGGGTTGGAGCGCGGGGAATCCGGTCGAAGTCGCGGTGCACTTGAGACGGGACAGGGCTCGCATGTCAAGCGGGGGAGGGTCGGAGGCGTGGGCGTGGGATTTCTCGCCGTGGGCAAGCTGGTCGCCTTGCCTTCTCTGGCCGCCCCGCGGGTAGTCGTGGCGCTCTTGGCCCAGGTAGGAGGTGACCTGGCGCGTCTCGTCCTCTAGTAGGAACCTCGACTCCCTTGTCCTCCTCCTGCGCATGCCGTCCTGCTCCTCCTCAGCGGTCAGATCCCCCCTTCTTTTGCTCCAGGCGCGTTCTCCTCCTCCATCTCCTCTCCCTTGCGAAGAGCTCGAAGGCGGGGGCATTCATCGGGGGGGCGCCTGGGTCACTGTGGTGTTGATGATGCCGTTGCCGGTGTCATTATCGCGTCGGCGTTCATCTTCAATGTGTCTGTAATCTCCTCCAACGGTGAGTGGGCCCAAGCTCGCTGTCGCACGCGAGGAGAGCCCGCGTTCGCGAATGCCTCCTCCAGCGCCCCCTTCCGCGGATTGCCCCGCGGAAGGGGGCGGGGCCCGTCGGGGTCGAAATTGCATTCGGCGACGTCCAGGAACATGGCGATGACCACGCAGATGGACGTCTCAAAAAGGGGGCGCATGCCCCTGTCAGGGCACCCGAGGGATAGTGAGGTAGCGCGCCCCGCAGGCCCCTACCTGACCTGTCTGCCTCTGGCTGGCCCCGCGCAGGCCCCGTAGCGTCGCTGTGATGCCCCTCCCCGCGACGGGGGAGGTCGTCGACGGCGTCGTCGCTGATGCTGCCTGCGGAGACCCCCGCAGGATGCCCTTGGCGTGGTAGTGCGCCCCGCAGGCCCCTACCCAGCTGTCGGCGTGGGCGGGCGCGTAGCGGCCCAGCCGGCGCTGCTGCTCCTGCGCCGTGGGCTGCGGTTGCCGAATGGCGGCCCCCTCTGTCTGCCAGCGGCTCCGAGCGTGGCTCCCTGACTTTGTCGCCGGGCCTTCGCTCGGCCGGCTGGCCCTGGTTGCGCTTGTGGGCCAGGGTCACGGGTCCAACTACACATCCCAAATGGGGTTGAATTCTGAGGCGCTGTTCTAGGTCGCAGTCGTGCATGCGCGGGCTGTCGGGATCAGCTCCCTGGCGAATATTTGCTGCTGGGCGTGGCGTCTCCATGTGGGGCCCCGGCCCGCCAACCCCGAAACCTACTGCCTGCCCTTGGTCGTCGCGTAGAGGAGGGGGCAGGTCTCTACCCGCCTCGCTTCTTGCGCCTAGGGGCGCGCCTCATCGCGATGCTCGGCGGCGCTGCTGCAGCCGCCGCCCTCCTCCAGTCGCATTGCGCGTCGGCCCCCTCCGTTTGCGAGACCGCCCCCGTCGTCGATGACGCGGGCCCTTTTCCTCGCGCTCTGGCTGCTGGCGGAGGATGCAGATCGCGATGCCGCTCTGCTGCCTTCGCTGCTGTCACCGATCTTCTTCTGGCCCCCGAATCCCTCCATCCTCGGCCCCTCCGCTCGGGGCCTCGTCGCACTTGGCGGGGGGTGTTCCTCTAGATCGAACTTCTCGGTGTCCGATATCGCGATAAAGTCCCGATCCCCCCCCCGGCCCTCGCGGACTTCGCCGCGGCCCTCGTCGGTCGACAGTGCGGGCGAGCAGCACTCTGGGACCTCTTTCCTCCTCCTCTGGCGGCTGCAGGGCGTCTCCATGCCGAGCTTGCTGAGCATGAGCATGTCCTCCATGCCGTCGCTGTATTGATCCTCCTTCGCCTCGGGCTTGTAGTCCGTCGCGGCGTTGCCTATCTGCTCGGCGATGGCCGCTTCCTCGCCCTCGCGCTCCTCGAGGCATTGCTCTATCCTTTCCTTGCCGTTGTCCTCCGCCATTTTCTTCTGTTCCAACCTTATATGTTCCTGTCTGTCCAGCTCGGCCTGGATCTCGCCGTCGTCGTCGAATGCGTCGAGGGCGCCCGTGCCCGACGGGGAGATGTTGCAGGGGCCGAAGGACGGCGGGGACGGTTCGTGACAAGCCCATAGGAGGGTCTCCCTATCGCGCTCTTGGTGCTAGTGTTCCGCGAGGGCCTGCGCCGCGTTCTTCTCGAGGGCCAACAGGTGCTGCTCGGTCTCTTCTGCGGCGATTGCCTGCTCGATCTCCTGCTCCTGCGAGTCTCGCGCCAGGAGGGGCATGCGCGCGCGGCGGGCGCAGGGGGGTCAACTTCACCTCGGTTATCTGCGCGAGCGGGACTGCTGGGGGCGGTTCGCCCGATGGTGATGTCGTCGAACACGGGGCTTGCATCTGGGCGTCGTCTGCGTTGATCGCGGTCCCCAGTTATGTTGGCAGTTCGGCCTCAAGGGCGGCGCGGCCTGAGTTGCCTGAATCGCGGGCCTTGTTCTCGGCGTCCTCGACCCCCATGTCCATCTTTCGGCTCTCATCTTGCCTTTGGTATTCTTTCTGCTCCAGAAATGTACTTCAACTCATTCTCGCGCTCCTGCTGGAGCAGGTCGACGCGGCGCTGGTCCTCCCAGCGCCGCTGCTGCAGGGCAAGCTCGAAGCGTTGCTGGACTGGCATATGTTGGGCGGCCCCTTGCACCTTCAGTTTATGGACAATTGCCTCGTGGTTTTCTTCGGTCTGCCTCCTGTGCTGCTTTCGCATGTCCTCCAACTTCCTGGCTGCGTCTCTGGCATACCTGATTTCCTGTAGCAGGACTTCTTGTTTGGCCTGCTGCGCCATCTCCAACTGTCGCGCCTCGGCTTCTTTAGCTTGTGCCTGCATGTGCAGGTAGTTGGCGGCGTGGCCCTGTTCGTCACGTACTTCCTTGTTCCTCTTCATGACCTTTTCTCGCATTGCTTCTTCCTGGGCGCGCCTCTTCTGGGTGTCGCATTTCCGCCGGAACTCCGCTCTTAGCTCCTCCTCCTTCTCCTCCTGCAGCTTCTTGCTCTCGGCCTCGGTCTCCGCAGCCTTCTCCTGCTTCCTTCGGGCGCCTGCTGCGAGCCGTGCCGCCCGTAGCTCTTCGCCGTGCCTGTTCTCACTGCCACGGTGCATGGGTGCAGTCGTTCGATCGGTCTGGCTGATCTTGGCCGGGATCGCCTTCTGGAAGTCGGCGTTGCACTTGGCTTCGACCTGCACCGCCTTGGCGAGGTCCTTCATGATGTTGTGGATCACTCGTCTGCAGATGGCACTGGCGATGGGGCTGCAGGTGCTGCGCACGAGGGGGCGGTGCATGACCTGCTGGGCGGGCTGGTCGGCCGCGCGCCCTGCTGGCCTCGCGGTGGCCTCGTCTGACTCCCCGAAGTCGTCGCGGACGTCCAATATGTTCTTGCGCTTGACAGTGAGGTCCGCGAGGTTCTTCTGCCAGCGGTGGCGCTCATTCTTGGCCTTGTATATCTGCCGATCCAAATACTCGAACTGCTTGTGGATGTGCTCTGTCGGTCTGAAGGCCGGCTTCAGTGACTGCTGGACGAACCTGAAGACCCCGATCTCTTCCTCGATGTCTTCTGGGTTCTCCCCCGCACCCCTGGCAGCGATCACGTACAGCGCCAGGGGCTCCAGCCGCTGCTTCACCTCGTCGCGCTGCAGCTCGAAATATTTGCCTTGCAGCGGAGCCTGGAACGCGCTGTGCACTGCCGCATTCGCCGATCTCGCGATGGGGATACTCTCGATGACCTTCTCAAGGCTCGCGATGGATGGGCGGCTGGCGTCCTCGCCGCGCTGCCTACGTGCTGCAGGGGTCTGAATCCTCCTTCCGTTCCATCTCTGGCCGTGCTGCTGCTGCGCGGCCTGCTGCTGCTGCTGCAGCTACTGGGAGTGTTGCGACTGCTGCTGCTGCTGCTGCTGGCGTTGCTGCTGCGGCTGCTGCTGCTGCGGGCGGGGTCCTCTCTTGCGAAATGATGGCCGTGAGGTCCCTCGGCGGGAGGATCTCCACGGAGCACTCTTCTGCCAGCCATCCTCCGTCCAGCCGTCGCTTCGCCATGGGGCAGCCTCGGGGCATCTGTGCGTCATCGTGACGCCCTCGCGCTGATGCTGCTGCTGCTGGTGGCGCTGGTGCTGCTGGGCTGTGGCCTGCTGCGCGGAGTGGTGGCCGTTGCGGACCTGTGCCGCGTCCAGCACGCGGAAGAGTGTCCTCGCGGCGGCCCTCTTCTCCCGCTGACGCCTGTGCCAGGCGGGTTCGCCCTCGCGGGGCGTGGCGGCTGCGCGCCGCCGCGGCTGCGGCACCGATGGCGCGCCGCGCGCGGCCACGAGCGGCGGGGGCGACCGACGGTGACGACGGCCCCACCCCTCATCAGCCCGTGGCTTTCCTCCTCCTCCTCCTCCTCCTCCTTCTCCTCCTATCTCATCCTCCTCCTCCTCCTCTCATTCATCATCATCATCATCATCCATCATCATCATCATCCTCATCATCCTCATCCTCATCCTCATCCTCATCCTCATCTCACCCATCTCATCCTCAGCTCAGCCTCATCTTCATCCTCCTCATCCTCATCCTCATCCTGATCATCATCATCATCATAATCATCATCATCATCATCATCATCATCATCATCATCATCATCATCAACATCATCATCATCATCCTCATCCTCATCCTCCTCCTCCTCCTCCTCCTCCTCATCATCATCATCATCATCATCATCATCATCATCATCATCATCCTTTTCCTCCTCCTGCTCCCCTCCTGCGGACCGGCTGCACGCAAGAGCGACCCTGGGCAAGAGTGGCCTTTGTTGCCCGGCTTAACGGGGGAGGCGTGGGGTGGCCAGACCTGGGCGCGCAAGGCTCTGCCACCGCTTCGCGCTTGGCGATCGGGGGACCCCATTGGGCCCGCACCAAAATAGGGCGACGAAATCTATACCTATCCACTGCTCCCTGGTCAGGCCCATCCTGAACCCAGCAAAGGTGTATACGACACGCCCTCCAAGCTTGGCCAGGAGGGCGTAGAAACGGCTCCCATGTTCAGCATGGGCCGGGCCAGGGAGCAATGGCTACGTATATCTTCCGCCGCCTGATAAACCCAGACCCCCGACGCCATGATTTTTTCACAACGCCGACCCCCAGAGGTCTCGACCCATTCCCCAGCGCCGGCTTTTCATCCCGAGTCGTTTTCTGGCGGTCCCGAGGCCGGGCGAGGGCCCCCGGAGGCCCAACAGAGCGCAAAACCTCCCGTCGCGACTCTTGTCAGGACCCGCCGGGGGTCTGGGAAGGTCACTCCGACGAAGGGTCGCTCGTAGGTCGAGTCGATGAGGATCGCTCCGCGCTCGGCGCGGCCAGAGCCCTCGCGGGCCGGCGCAGGCGCCGCACGCCCTCGCGGGCAACACCGGCGCCAGGCGCCGAGGGGCCACCGAGTGCGCGGGATCGCGCCCTGCCGCGGCGCGGCAGGGGCGCGCGCCGAGGGGCGCCGCGGCGAGGCTGGAAGGTCGGCGAGGTCCTCCTCCTCCTCCTCCTCCTCCTCCACCTCCTCCTCCTCCTGCTCCTCCTCCTCCTCCTCCTCCTCTTCCTCCTCCTACTCCTCCTCCACCTCCTCCTGATCCCCCTGCTCCTCCTCCTCCTCCTCCTCCTCCTCCACCTCTCCTCCTCCTCGTCTTCTCCTCCTCCTCCTCCTCCTCCTCCTCCTCCTCCTCCTTTTCCTCATTATCCTCCTTCCCCTCCTTCTCCTCCTCTTCCTTCTCCTAGCTGCCGCTGTGGCTTCAGCAACGGAGTGGCTTAGAACATGCGACCAACAGGTTCCCCTTACTGAACCGTTGGCTAGCGGGCGTCGCTGGGAGATGCGACAGGCGCCATGAACCTCCTGGGTTGTCTCTTCCTCTCGCTGATGCCTCTCTGGCGTACCCATCAGAGTGCAGCTGGCCCTTCATGGAGTTTGCGCAATACAATTCTTTGGCTTGTACACGTGCTGACCAAATCGACGATATCAGCACGACCTTCGCGGATGTGGAGGCGGTGGCGATCACGGGCACCCAGCTGAAGGCCAGGGGGGCTGGCCGTTCAGCGTCGGCGCGTGCGTGGCCGTCTATTGCTGGAGGCAGATTGGAAGCGTGAGCCCAATTCTGACAGGGCTTGCGGGGTGTCCGCGTTGTTGCATCAGCGCTTTCGTGATGAACACGTTCGAGCGGTTCGGAGTGCTAAAGGCTTGGCTGGGTGGTGTCTGGCAGTACGAGTGCGCACTATGACGGAGGACTTCACGATTTTGACGCAGCATTATCCGCCTAAGATGACAGAGACGGAGAAGCAGGCGGCCTACAAGAGGACGGTGCGGGCCATGACGCAGTAGCTCTATCGTGAGCTTGCGGCTTGCCCGTCCAGACGGGTTCAAGTCGTGACGTGTGACCTGAATGATGGGTTGTGCCTGCAGCAGAGCGACGATACGAAGGAGGTTGACGAGGATATGGTTTTCTTCCCTGGTGCGAGTCTTGAACACTTTGCTGGCGCTGCTTTTCGAGAGGTAACGACGAAGTGCGACCTCCCCACTTTCGTCAGCGAGACGTCGAACTCCATCCTGGGTTACGTGTGCGTGCCGCAATCCATGCGGGAACGGGCGGTGTGCGTGGCGGATGCTCTCATGGGCGAGGGGCGCCGGCTCCAGCTCATCAACGTGGCAGGGAAGCGAGATGATGTACCAGTATGTCTAGAAGTGACGCGCCCGTCTTTTGCCCGCCAGGAGCAGCAGACCAGCCATCAGCAGCCGCATCTTGGCAATCGGAGATTGCACCCTGATGCGATGATGGCGGCTTTGAGGGGAGGGGTGGGCTTGAGGGACTTCTTGGACGGGATAGAGGGGAGGATGGAGGGGCAACAACAGGAGTGGATGCTCTTGGCATCGCAAGGCTCTCCTGGACCGTTTGTTTCAGTTTCTTGAGCAGGTTCTGTATGATGTTGCGTGCTCGTTTTGTTTCAAAAGCGTCTCAGAGTGTGCCAGGACGAACCGAGCCAGAGGGGACCCGTTCCAAAGTGCTGCGGCGTCGCCGAGAGCTTCGGGTGTCCCTTGCTGGGGCGTCAGTTGAGACCCTGGAGGCCGTGTCGGCGGAAGTTCGCCTGGTCATCAAAACGTTGAGCCGTATGGCGCACGGGGCTTTTAAGCAACGTCGAGAGGAACACCTTGAGCACCTGAAAGATTACTGGGGGTCTCGTGACCTTCACAATGGTTTGTTTCACGCGCGTCTGGCGGCAGGAGTGCGGATCTGGCCAGAGAAAATGAAAGTGCTCGAAGTTCGCACTTCCCAGCGTGCGGGAGGGGAGCAATCGGCGTTCTGGGCGATGCCTGGACCTCAGGGAGGCATGGAGGCGGTGGAGCTTCATGGGGCGGGAGGATTTGCCAGAGTTGCAGAATTACAGCACACCGTTTCGTTCACACGAATCAAAGATGGCGCAATATGATTTAACGTGTGTTTGCAAGCAGTTGTGTCGAGTAAATAAGCGGAGAGTTACACCTGAGTGGTGTGCTCCCATAGAGCTGTGGGACATGGCTCTTAACCATGTGTTGGGGATCCCTGCTAAGAAGGAGGTTGGAGGCGTGGGGGCTCCTGACCCAGCTTTGACTACTTGTTCTGTTCACGCGAGCGATGAATCTAGGATTGTGGCGAATCAGGTCGTCGCTGCACACACCGAGAGTTTGGCACTGTAGTGAGCCGAGTGGTCTTAGGAAGTCGGAAGCGAAGGGCCCTGGCAAGAGATGGGTACACATGTTGCCCTCGATCGGTAAAGTATGGCACTCGGCTTTGATGAACAGATCGATCATGGCTCCAAGCGTGCACCGCTATCACCCTGGTAAGAATAAGATAAACCCCCTGTGCTGGTTTCCGCCTTCTTGGCGCGGAGAGATCGGCGTGAGGGGCGATCTCTTTGTGGGCAGCACTTCGATGCAACCAGCGTGCTCGGAAGCACTTCGCAGTGTGGGCTTCAGCTGACCCCGGCACTCTGCATCGCTCATGTGCTTCCGCCAGCCTCCGCGGGCGGAGGCGGCCTCGATGTACCGCCGCGGGCCTCTGCCCTTCCGCCGCCCTCCCGCCGTGGTAGAGATGCCAACTTGTCCGACCCTGGAAGGCGCGGCCCTCTCTGGAACGCTCCACGTATCTCCACGTCTCGCCGCGGCGCTTGTCCTCGACGCGCCCACGTGGACGACGCCGACACCACGGCAAACCCACGGCAAACCCCGCGCCCCGCGCCCCAATGGGACGCACAGGGACATTCTAGTACTGGGTGTCCGCCTTGGAAGCGTGCGCCCGACCCGAACAGGTAGAATGCAACCACCTTGCAGTGTCCCGTCCCCCGAGCGGTATGGCCAGAATGCGCCCGCGACGGAGCTTACACCATCAGATTTCTCGGTGCGCGCGTCGCCCCTGGCATGGCGACGCACACATAGTACCAGCATGTTGGGATGATGCCAGCCCAAGGTAGCCGAAGCCGGCACCGCGGCAGACCCCACGGCGAGCCCACTGCGCCCGAGGCGGCGCTTGCCTCTATGGCCGCAGCGCCCTCCCTGAGGCGTCGCGCCGCGCCTTGGCACAAGCGGCGCGGCTTGGGTCGCGCGTGGAGGGTCGGGGCGGGAAAGAGAGAACGAGGCTGAAGAGGTTCCATCCACATCTGCCGCAATTCTGCACCAACACCTCTCCCTTGAAGAGAAGGCGGTGGGGCAGTACTCGGTCGAGCATCTCTCTTGTCGCCACCCGGGTGGTAGAAGAAGGAAAAGACGCCATAAACATAAACTTTTTGCGCTCCGCGCGGGTTTCTTGGACCTGCGCTGGACACTCTCCCTGGCGCGCGGAGCGCGCCAAGGGCGGCGCCGGAGGCGCCGCTGGGGGGGCCCAACGCGGATCCAAGAAATACGCGCGGAGCGCCAGAAGCCTATGTTTATGCCGCTTCCTCTGCTCCGAAGCAGACGACCAGGGGGCCATGGCGCAGACGCCTCTCCTCTGGGAGGCAGCGACCGCCGACGGCCAGCGCGCGCCGACCCAGGCTCGGGCCGGGCGAAAGGGGGGGAAAGCAAAGGGGGGCTTGAGGATCAGCTCACGTGGCCGATTTTCCCGGCGCCTCCTGGCGCCGGAGGCGCCCGTGTGTGGAGGAATGGCCCCATCGGTGGGGCCGAAACCAGCTGCGTGCAGCACATTGGGTAAGCCCCCCTTTCCCAATCCCCTCCCTTTCTCGGCGGTGGACAAACCTGACTACCTACCAGACCACCCCAACCCAACCCGAAGACCCGAATTTGACCCGAATTTCGGGTTGGGGGGGGTACGGATACCATGTGTTTTTTCAACGTTCCCCGACCCCCCCCCACTGGAAATCGAGGATAAATTTGGGCCTTCGGGTTGGGTTGGGGTGGTTTGGTGGGTGGTGAAAACCTGCCTTCAGCAAACCTCCCCTTGGTGAAAAAAAACGGCCTGGGACCGACACCGACGGAGCTGGGCCCGCAGGAGCGACGGCCGCGGCGCCCTCTCTCGCGGACCGAGGGCGGCCAATGCCTCAATCGACGCGTCAGGGTAGGAGGAGGAGGAGGAGGAGGAGGAGAGGAGAGGAGGAGGAGGAGGAGGAGGAGGAGGAGGGAGGAGGAGGAGGAAGAGAGATGAGGAGGAGGAGGGGAGGAGGAGGAGGAGGAGGAGGAGGAGGAGGAGGAGGAGGAGGAGGAGGAGGGAGGAGGAGGAGGAGGAGGAGAGGAGGGAGGAGGAGGAGGAGGAGAGAGGAGGAGGAGGAGGAGGAGAGGAGGAGGAGGAGGAGGGGAGGAGGAGGAGGAGGAGGAGGAAGGAGGAGAGAGAGGAGGAGGGGGAGGAGGAGGAGGGAAGAGGAGGAGGAGGAGGAGGAGGAGGAGGAGGAGGAGGAGGAGAAGGAGGAGGAGGAGGAGGAGGGGGAGGAGGAGGTCTGTCCACCCCCGACTTTCGCTCGGCCCGCCAGGCGGTCCTGAGCGCCAGGCGGCTCGGGGAAAAACTGCGCGGCGGGGGGGCAGCGGGCCCGCGCCCGGGGCGGAGAGAGAGGCGAGAGCCGCCGGGGCGTCGGGAGCGCAGGGTCAAGTCGGGCCTGTCCCTCTACAGGAGGAAAATTCAAAAATAGTAAAAAGATAGTCTGGGGACTATTTTCTGAATATGTTTAACCATCTTTTGGGCATTTTTGGTGTATTTTTTTATCTTCCGTCCAAAATCCAACTATAGGGGGACAGGCCCGACCTAAGCGCAGGGGACAGCAGCAGGACGAGCAGCCAGAGACGCTGTGGCACCTCCCCCACCTGTGGCGGCAAGTTCTGAGAGCCTCCCCCCTTCCCATCTTGTCGGCTCTTGCGAATCGGCGCCAGTCGACGCTACATCGACGCCAATCGACTCCAAGTCGACGCCAGTCGACG
The DNA here is from genome assembly GCA_963575745.1 of Prorocentrum cordatum. Taxonomy (NCBI): domain Eukaryota; class Dinophyceae; order Prorocentrales; family Prorocentraceae; genus Prorocentrum; species Prorocentrum cordatum. The sequence goes on from CAUYUJ010015973.1 coordinate 72,711, forward strand.
CCAAGTCGGATCGACGCAAAAATCGACGCAAATCGGCGCTATCTCATGGACACCCAGGCGCTCATCGACCCACGTCGAGGCTGAAGATCTACCAGGAGCCCATGATTTGCCACCGAACCCCTCCCCCTGATGAGAAGCAGGTTCGCACTATGACGCGGCAGTAATGCAGACGTGGGTGGATATGGTGATGCTCTCTATGTTGTTTCTGTCGGCTACACGCGGGAGTGGCCCTGAGTCAGAATGACCTTTGGTGCGCGGGTTTTTGGGCGCCGCGGGGGGACCAAATACAAGCGCGCAAAACGCTGCTACCGCACCGCGCTCGGCGCCGCACCAAAGGCTACTCCGGCGAAGGGTCACTATCACGCGTGGTCTATTCGCCCTCGCAATCACGCACCCCAGCTTTGTGCGCCGGTCTGTGCCTGACGTACGGCAGGTTCGTGTCGTGTCGACCTCGGCGTTGGTTCCCGACATCGCGGGGATCGTTCAACCTTGCACGATCGGCCGTTCCCGAAACGTCAAGATCGTTCATCAACGCTCGATTTTGGGTCGCGGGCGACGTTCAACGTTGAACATCCGCGGCGGGGTTGCCGCGGATCGACACGACGCGAACCGACCGTATCCTCTTGTCTGGCAGCGGTGCTGATCGCCCGTGCACGTGCTTGTCCGCCTGAGGCCCATCGAACATAAGCGCCTGCTGCCTGGCCAGCGTGGCCCCTTCCGGGGAGACGGACTTGAGCGGTGCTACGGGTGAAGGAGGGGCGAAGGAGAGCCAACGAGGACAGGGCAGGACAGGGAAGATACAGCCTGCAACTGGTCTCCTGCCCAACAGCCCCTTCAAGACACCTCCCCTTGCCCGAGACACAGCCAGGACAGGGACAACATCGGGCAGGGCTAGATCGAGAGATCCGGCGGTCCTCCTCTCTGAGATCCTCCGGTCCTCCCCCTGCTCCTCCTCCTCCTCCCCCCTCCTCTTCCTCCTCCTCCTCCTCCCCCTCCTCCTCCTCCTCCTCCTCCTCCTCCTCCTCCTCCTCCTCCTCCTCCTCCTCCTCCTCTGGACTGCTCCGAGAGCGCTCAGGAACGCTCCGGAACGGTTTCTATCCCCGCCCTGGCCCCGCCCCACAGCCACGAGGCAACTCCAGCAGGCCCCGCGCGGCAGCCTGGGGCCCAATGCGCGTCGGCTTCGCGCCGGCTTCACGTCGCCTCGCGCCGGATCTGCGCCGGATTCACAGGAAGATCCGCGTCGGCCTCACGTCGGAGCATCGCCGCGCGACCGTCGTCCCACATCTGACGGGGCGGCCGTGCGGACCAGACAGTAGAGCCTATTTCGCGCCGCGCGAGGCCTCCTGGAACCTCCTGCCAGTCGACCGTGGAGAGAAGCGATGGGAGGGGGTGGCGCAGGGGGCCGCCCAGACATCCGAGGCCTCGATTTGTTCGAGGCGTGGGCCCCCGACCTCCCGACCGCTTCCCCGGGACCGGCTTCTCATCCCAGATCGTTGTTTGACGGTCCCGAGGCCCGGCGAGGGCCCCGAGAGGCCGAAGACGATGAAAAACCTCCGTTCCGATTTTTTAGAGACGCCCGCTGTCTGGGGCGGGGGGGGGAGGAAGCATCCAGGAAACCGCGCGTTCCCCTCGGGCCCCTCTCGGCGACCAGTCGGCGAGTGGGGGTCGATATGCATTCCCCCCTGCAGCCCTGGAGGCGGCCAGGGCACCCTCGACCAGGACAGTGAGGATGCGCGGTAGGGATAGCAAGGGCCTTGGAGCGCCATGTGGACGCTTCTCGTGCGGGGCGCAGCAGCATGCCGAAGGGTGCCGAATACCGAAGGGGGCAAGGATGCGAAGGGTAGCCTTGGAAAGTTGCCCCATCCTCACTATCATGGCTGACCGCATCTGAACTGGACGAACCTCACAACAGTCGGCAAATCAAAGGGGGACGAGGGCAAGCCCGCTTCAAGTCGGATCCGAAATCAAGCGCAACATAAAATAGCCCCAAACAGGATTTACATGTTGGGGCTATAAACTAGCCCCAACAGACCTCAGGGGACCCTGGACCCCTGCCGGGATCCATCTCGTGCAGACTTGTCACTCCGCATCCGTTGTGGACGGCCCCGGGGGCCCGAGAACGGTTCCCCGAGGAACGGAACGGAACGGAACGGTCGCTGAAAACGAGCTGCGCGCGCGCGCGGCTACGTGCCCTCACGGGCTCAGCGTAATTGGTCAGCCCATCGTGTCAGAGGGCGCCCGCGGGCTCTCCGCCCGTCAGGTGTCCAGTCGTGGACTCGCCGGTTCCCCGAGGCCGAGAAGGAAAAAAAAACCTTCCCGAGCCCAGCACCTCGAGCCTGCCTCCCCCCCCTCCGACCCTGCTGGCCTGAGCCGGTGCCGGGCCACCTCAGACCTGCAGCCGTCTCCACGGCGGTGGGCGAGGGGGGGCGGGGAGAAGGAGAATGCCTTCTCAGACTGCGGCGGGACTCCGCAGACGTCCTCGCGCCTTCTGGCCATTTTTCTGTGTCCTCGGGGGAGGCTCCAAAAACTGCTCGAGACGCAGGGGGACTTCGGAGCCTCCTGAGAAGGCCCGCTCCTCCTCATCCCCCCCCCTCGCTCGCCGCCGAACTCCAGGCTGAGCCCACCCCTCCCCCGCCCAAGCGCTGCTCCGAAACCAACTGCGGCGGCAGCAGTCCCGGCGCTCCCAGGGCGCAGTCGCGCGCACTGCCCGGGCAGCGGTGAGAGCCTCGCCGCCGCTGCCGCTGGCGAGGTGAGCGCACAGCGGCTCCGGGAGGCCGCTCCGGGCGCTCCGCGCGGGGAGCGTCGGCACGCGCGAGACACAAAGGCGGGAGAAGAGAAAGCGGCCGAGGCGCAGAAGCCACAGCCGCAGCATCTGCCTGTGAGCGCACGCCAGGTGCCGTTCTCGGAAGAGGCAGGCGTGTCAGAGGCGCGGACACGTCGGCACATGACAGGGCCAGTCCAGCCAGCGCCCTGGCGGCGCTGGCAGGGCCAGCGCGGTCCTGTGGACCGAACCCTGCCACCAAGGCTGCTGCTCCAGCCAGTGCGACGCTGATTCGCTGGAGCCGAGGACCCTCAGAATGCGTGTCAGCGCCAACGCGTGCTCGTCCACCGAAGCCCGTCAATACGATGCAGGCGGTGCAAAAACGGCCAGCACAGGCTGTGTGCGATCCGTGGAGCTGAGCGAGGCAAGCACACACACACACATGCTTTGGCGTCGCGGCACGCGCGCAGCGGCGCGGCGTAGTTCAGATCAGGCGAGCGCGCGGACTGGCATGGCCAACGCGGCGAAACATACACACACAGTGGGCGAAGTCGCGTCCTGAGGATCATCGATCGGGCAGTGGGCAGAGACTGCGCTATGCAGAGGCCCAGTTGCGCGCCACTTCGCCGCAGCATCAGGGCCCTTCTCTGTCCTTCTTTTCTTTCCTGGGCTTGTTGGGGTCCCTGATTGGCGGCGCACACAAACGGGCTAAGTAAGGGGTGGGCTTCCAAGAAAGAAGCCCTCCCGCTTCCAGAGAAGCCTGCCCGGCGGACTCCTGAGACACTGCCGAGGGCCCCCCTGTACCCCAACCAGCCTCGAACTCATCCCTATCCCTTGGATCGGCAAGCCCAAGGCGATTACAACCTTAGGGATGTGCCTTCCAAAACGGCGACAACCCTGAACATCGGGATCGTTGACGTTGTTCTCATCTCACTTCAGGACCACATCCCGGATGACATTCCGAGCGCCCAGAACAGTTTCGAAGCAGTGTCTACCCGACACGCTAGCGAGAGGCCAAACGAGTCTCGACTCTCAAGGCCCGACACGTGAAACAGCCTTCCAGTTTCGGTACTTCCCTGGTGATCGAATGTCTTGCTGGTGATCAAAGCTAACATAAGTCGGAACATCATGACTCGAGTCGGGGGAGCGCAAACATGGATTAGCGATCCATGGATTTGGCGGCACCTCCCCAAAATGCGGCCGGTGCCGCCTCACTCGGCGGCGGAATATCCGCGATTTCCCATGGAGACGGGACCCGTCGCTAATCCACGACCCCTTGATCCATGTGTGCGATTGCCTAATACTTGGCGGCGATACAGTCAAAACGAGCAAGAAGGACGGGTGGCAAGGACGCAAGTCCTTTGGAGGCCGAAGTTGGGAATTGTGGGGCGGCGGGCGAACCGTGCAAACGGCAAAGGGCTGGCCGCAGAGGCAAGGACACGAAGGCACCCCAGATGAAGGCGCGCGTCCTTACCAGGCACGTTGACTGCGACGGGGGACGTGGTACAAAAGGGTGCACTCCTCGGGTCCTGGGAGGCCCCCTTGGGGGGGGGCCCCCTTCAGGGGCCCCGTAGGGCCCCTTCTCGGCACCTCCTCCTCCTCCTCCTCCTCCTCCGCCTCCTCCTCCTCCTCCTCCGCCTCCTCCTCCTCCTCCTCCTCCCCCTCCTCCTCCTCCTCCTTCCCCCTCCTCCTCGCCCCCGCTGCCACCCCCGCACTGTCGCCCTCCCAGTACGCGAAACGCCCCAGAGCAGCCGCCGGCGGGCCCCTCGCGGAAGGGGGGGGGCTCCTGGCCAGCCTTCCCCGCGCCGTGCTCCGCCGTGGCTCCGGGCGGGGAAGGAGCCCAGAGATCTCCAGCGCATCGAAAAAATCACGACGGAGGTTTTCCGCCGTCTTCGGCCTCTCGGGGCCCTCGCCGGGCCTCGGGACCGTCAAAAAACGACCCGGGATGAGAAGCCGGTCCCGGGGAAGTGGTCGGGAGGTCGGGGGCCCACGCCTCGAACAAATCGAGGCCTCGGATGTCTGGGCGGCCCCCGCTCGCCCAGCTGCCTCCCAGAACACGACGGCGGCGACGTCCGACGACGCCCGGCCACGCCCGACCAGCTCGCAAGGCCACCCCGACCCGACCCGAAGGCCGACTGGTCGGCTTGGGGGGGGGCACCCAGACACGATCGCGTCGTGAAGAATTCGGGACGGGGGGTTTTTGGCTGTTTTCGGCCTCGGGGGGGCCCTCGCAGGGCCTCGGGAGCGTCAAACAACGACTCAGGACGAAAAGCCAGTCCCGGGGAAAGCGTCGGGACTTCCGGGGGCGCCGTCCTGAAAACATCAGGACGTCGCCTGTCTGGGAACCCGACCCGAAGGCCGACGTTTCGGCTCGGGGGGGTAGTTACGGGTCCCGTCCGTGCCTCTTCGCTGCTCCCCGACGCCCCCCTTCTGGGAGTGGAGGGCAGCTTGGGGCCTTCGGGCTGGGTCGGGGTGGTCTCTGAGGGGTGGCGAACGTCCCAGAGATCCGATGTCGTGATTTTTTCAATACGGGGTCCCAAGAAGTCCCGACCCATTCCCCTGGACCGGTTTTTCGTCCTGAGTCGTTTTTTGACGGTCCCGGGGCCCGGCGAGGGCCCCCAGAGGCCAAAAACTTAGAGAAACCTCCGTCTTGCTTTTTTCAATACGCTGGATCTCTGGGTCTCTGAGGGGTGGCGAACGTCGGCGTCGCAGCCCCCCCGCGCCACCCGCTTGCGTGCGCCGGTGGCCTGGGCGGCTTGGACGGATCCCGGGGCCTCCTCGGGAGGAGGACAGGCGCGGCACGGCCACAGACCGTCGGAGGTCTGCGCGGATGCCGTTTGCATCGGCACCGGGGGGGGGCCTCCTCCTCCCCCTCCCCCGCCCCCCCTCCCCCTCCTCCTCCTCCTCCTCTCCTCCTCCTCCTCCTCCTCCTCCTCCTCCTCCTCCTCCTCCTCCTCCTCCTCCTCCTCCGTTTGCATCGGCGCCGGGGCTTGCCGAAGCGCCAACCCAGGAAACCCGCGGGGGCCTCCGAAAGTGTGTGCTTGGAGCGCGTTCCTTTGCTTTCGGCGATAATGGGCATTGTAGGGGGGGGGGGGGGGGGGGGCAGAGGGGGGGGTAAATGTAACGCCTCCCCCTCGCCGTGCGCACGGCGGCAGTGCCCCGAGCACACTGGGGGGTAGGGGGGCGTTACGTTGTAGGGGGGGAGGGGCGAGGGCTATACCGCCCATGATGCCCAAAGCAATCAAGAAACACGCCCTTGTCTGCAGTTTGTGTTTCTCCAACTCCTCTTCTTCACGACGTCGCCCGACGACGCGGACACGAGTGTCCCCGACGATAGCTCCGCGTCCGACATGCCACGCCCGAGCCCCGCGTCCGACCTGCCACGCCCGTACGTCTGCGGCGACGCGGTCGCCGCGGCCGCTGCGCCGACGGCGTCCGCCGCCGCTTCCAGTCTGCTCTCGGGCGTGTCGGGGGCAGGAAGTCTCTTCTTCCTCTTCCTGTTGGGCACGCACGAGGTGGGTACGCCCGAGGTGGGCACGACCGACTGACCGACCGACCGACCGACCGACCGGCCGACGACGACGGCGACCTTGACGACGATGATGCCTCTGCTTCTGACTACCATTTTTATTATTATTCTTAGCAGTGGGCTTATCCTTACTCTCATTGGCATTAGTATAATCATTATTATTCGTCTCCTTTTCTTAGTCTTCCTTTTAGCCTTCTTAGGCACGCCCGAGGTGGGACGAACATCAACAGCAAGTGCTGTCCAGAGCCGGCAAGCGGCTCTGCTGGGCAGGCGACGTGTCTCCTGCCCCACACGGCCAGCGCCCACCGCGGCACAAACAGCGGGGGTGCTCATACTCCCTAGGGGCTGCGACTGGGCGGTAGCCGCCAGGGCGGCAAATGCGGCCTACCGCAGGCGCCCCCTGGTGGTGGCGAACCCCCATCTCTGGGGGCGGCGTCGCATCATGCAGGGCCCTGAGGGAAATGGGTCTCGGACTCCGGGGGCCTAATCCGAGAAACACCTCGTCGTCCTGAGCCGGTGTCGAACAGTCCCAGGGCCCGTGGGGGGCCCTGGGAGTCTGAAAACGGTCGAAAGTCTGCAGACTCGTTTTCCTCGGGACCCGTCTGCTGCACGGCGGCCTGCTCAGAATGATCATCACTCTCACCATCAGCAGCAGCAGCAGCAGCAGCATCAGTAGCAGCATCGGCATCAGTACCCACATCACAATCATCGCCGTCATCATCATCATCATCATCATCATCAGCATCATCATCATCATCATCATCATCATCATCATCATCATCATCACCATCACCATACCATCACCACACATCACATCATCATCATCATCATCATCATCATCATCATCATCATCATCATCATCATCATCATCATCATCATCATCAATCATCATCAGCAGCAGCAGCAGCAGCATCATCACCACCACCACCACCACCACCACCACCACCACCATCATCATCATCATCATCATCATCATCATCATCATCATCATCATCATCATCATCATCATCATCTTCAGTATCATCATCATCAACAATATCATCAGCATCAACAGCATCGTCATCATCATCATCAGCAACATAGTCCTCATCACCAGCATCATCATGATCATCACCATCATCATCATCATCATCATCATCATCATCATCATCATCATCATCATCATCATCATCATCATCGTCGTCGTCATCGTCATCGTCATCGTCATCGTCATCGTCATCGTCATCGTCATCATCATCGTCATCATCATCATCATCATCATCATCATCATCATCATCATCATCATCATCATCATCATCATCATCATGACCACCAGAATCACCTCCATCATGGCGAACTGCTGCCAGCCTCTCCGCCCCCAACATCCCCCTCCTCCTCCTCCTCCTCCTCCTCCTCCTCCTCCTCCTCCTCCTCCTCCTCTTCCTCCTCCTCCCCCTCCCTCCCCCTCCCCCTCCCCCCTCCCCTCTCCTCCTCCTCCTTCCCTCCTCCTCCTCCTCCTCCTCCTCCTCCTCCTCCTCCTCCTCCTCCTCCTCCTCCTCCTCCTCCTCCTCCTCCTCATCCCCGCCCCCGCCGCCCCCGCTTCCGCCGCGCGGGACTCTCTCCTGGACTCGCCGGCGTCCCGCGCCGCCGCGGGCGCGGCGGGCGCCGCGTCGCCCTCCGCCGCCCCGGAGGCGACGGAGCCGCAGACGGAGGCGGGGGCCTCTGGAAATGAGAGGGCAGAAAAGCCACCCCCACACCCAGACAGACCCAGACATCGGGCGTCTCGAAAAAATCGAGACGACGGGGTTTTTCTAAGTTGTCGGCCTCTGGAGGCGCTCGCCGGGCCTCGGGACCGTCGAAAAACAACCGGGGGCGAAAAGCCGGTCCCGGGGAAGTGGTCGGGAGGTCGGGAACCCGCGTCTCGAAAAAATCGTGACGTCGGATGTCTGGGGACCCCCTCGCGTTGCTAAAAAACTCGACGGGGAGTTTTTCGCTGCTTTCGGCCTCCCCGGGGGCCCTCATCGGGCCCCCGTCAAGAAACGGCTCGGGATGAGAAACCGGTCACGGGGAAGGGGTCCAGACCTCTGGGGGTCGACGTTGCGAAAAAAACACGACGTCGGGGGTCTGGGGGCAAAAAACACCCCGACAAGCGAAGCCGTCTAGTAAACGCACCAAAGGAACCAATCGAACAGGGCAGGGCTGCATCGCAAACGCCCAAGGCCGTTTCGTAAACGCCATCTGTCGGCTTGGAGTCCCGACACGGTGCGATGACAGACCGTGCGGTGACCTCGAAATCCCCCATGACCTCACCGCACGGCCCGCCACCGCGCGGTCTCGGGACCCTGGAGGCCCCTGTCGCCCAAGACATCCTCGGAGAGGGACTCGAGTCCCAAAACCGTGCGGTGACCCCGAATCGGTTTTGGGACTCGCCGCCCCTGGCCCACAGAAGGGGAGGAGGAGGAGGAGGAGGAGGAGGAGGAGGAGGAGGGAGGAGGAGGAGGAGGAGGAGGAGGAGGAGGAGGAGGAGGAGGGAGGAGGAGGAGGGAGGAGGGAGGAGGGAGGAGGAGGGGTGGTCGCCACCCCGTCTGGGGGTCCCCGCGTCGGGCTCGGGGTGGCTCGTCCTCTTCTGAGCTGGGGGCCGCGGCGCCCCGCGCCTGCGCCGCGCCCGCCGGGCTCGGGAGCGGGGGCTCGGGGAGCTGGGACCTGCGGGGTGGGGCGACGAGATCTACACAGCCGAGGTACTACCAGAAGGAACGCCAAATGAGGAACAAAAGGAGCTTTTTTCAGGCCACGGTGGGCCTAAAGGCCACGGGGAAATCCCGCGACATAAATCTAAGAAACGACCCACATCCCCGAGCCCCTTCCGAACCCACAGCGGTCCTTAGTTCAGCGTCTTGGCTGTACGGCAGGTTCGCGCGGCGTCGGCGCGCGCGCGAAGGTTTCTGTCACCGCGTCGACCGTTCCACCTTTCACCGATCGAGGCCCCGATCGTTCCAGGTTGAAACTCAGCGGGGCCCAGAGGCGTCACCGTGCCCATCGGTGCTTCCGCGCCGCAGAATTCAACCTTGAACGCCTTCGCCGGCGTCGCTGGCGCGCCAACGCCGCACGAACATGCCGTACGTGTCCAAGTCCGCTGGTCAGGCCCATCCCGGGGTCAGGAGCAATGTGTAAATGCCTCTCTGGCCAAGCCAGGGGGGCATAAGCATCGCTCCCAGGCCGAGGATGGGCCTGGCCAGCGGCGGTGGATGTATCGATCTCGTCGCCCTGCGGGAGTGGGCAGCATCGGATCGGCGCATCGAGGCGACGTTGTCCATCTCAGCGACGAGCGGATCGCAGCGATGAAGGCACCGGCGAAGAGAGGAGCGGACAACATCGAAGCGATGAGCGGACAACGATCGGAGTGGAGCATGCACCGCACTGGACCGCATCGGCGCGGGGGTCGGAGTCGGATCGGATCGGGCGCGCCCGGATGCACAGCTGCGCCCTGCGGGCATCGGGCCGCATCGGAAGCCGACGGACCGTCGAAGCCGAAACGGATCGAGCCAACCAGTATCCACAGCGTGGGTCTCCAGAGGTCTGGCCCCCTTCGCGGGGACCAGGTTTCCATCCCGAGCCGTTGTTGTCACGGTCTCGGAGCCTGGGGGAAGTCCCCCGAGGTCGAAAATAGAACCCGCCATCTTGATCATTTTTATTCAGGGCTGAACGATCGCTGCAGTCCCTCGACTCGCGCTGGAGCGCCCACGATTTGCTCCACATTTCCCAGGGATTCCCAGAAGGTAGCTGGATCTACCTCGAACTTGCTGCAGTTAGCCGGATTTTCCTGGCTCGACCCCCACAGGTCGATTGTGGCAAAAAGTCGTCAACGCCGAGGACGGCGACGACGTGGTGGTCGTGGTCGTGGTCGTGGTCGCGGTCGTGGTCATTGTCGTGGTCGTCGTCGTGGTCGTGGTCCTGGTCGTGGTCGTGGTCCTGGTCTTGGTCTTGGTCGTGGTCGTCGTCGTGGTCGTGTGGTCGTGGTCGCCGCCGAGGTCGTCGTCGTCCCCCCTTGGGGGTATCTCACGACGCCGACGAGCCGCATCGGTCAGCCAGAAGGTGGGCCCTGGAGACCGTTTTTGGGGAATCGGCGATAACCCAGGTTATCCGGGGGGTCCGGGGGGGGAGGGAGGAGGGGGCCGAGCCGATAACCTAACCTTCGCGCTGTCGGCAGCCCTGCATATGCCCGCGCCCCCCCACCCCGGACCTGCACAACCGGCAAGGGCACGTTGTCCGGGGGGGAGGGAGGGCAAGCCCGACAACCCGGGTTATCGCGGGACCCTTAACAAAAAACAGTCTCCAGAAGGTGGGCCCGGGACCTGCGGCTCAGCCCCGAGGCCGAGGTGGCCCCGTCCTGCGTGCTGGCGTCCGAGGGCGCCGCGCGGCCCGGGGAGGCTGCGCCAGGCGCGAAGCTGCCCTCCTCGAGCCTGCGCGGGGCGCAGGAAGACAGACTAGTGCTATGCATCCTCTCTGGAGGCGTGCGCCCGACCTTACTGCCATATTATCTATATATATGTATATATATATATACATATATATATATGTGTATATATGTATATATGTATGTATGTGTACATCCATTTGTAACTATGCTACATATAAGAAGATCATATATGCGATAACATGGTATATATAATATCACATGTCGACTGTGTTGAACATGTAATACGATGAACTGTAATATAAGACAAACAAGTAGACTATAGCATAATATACTATGGCTTAATACAATGTACGAGAATAGACTGACTAGGACATACGATAATTTGATATAGTACCAAATTACCTCATATGGTATTATTTGATAGGATATACGATGGTAGGATATGATATGACAAATCAGTTTAAACAGATAATATGGCATAGTATAACTAAATAAAACAGACGTTGATATACCATTGTATGATATATACACCTGGAATAATATTGGATGATATAAGATCAAAGAATAAATTCTTAAAAATAATATAGTATAGTAGAATATAATGTAGTAGAATTGTATCCATATAGTACAGTCAGTTTGAAGCCTATCGTGCCCGGGAGAGGTGTGACCAGAAAGCGCCCGCCACCGTGCGCATACTGTCAGATTTCTCGGCGCGCGCGTGCGTCGCTCCTGTGGGGACGACACACACACAATGGTAATATGTTGGGGGACGCCGCCTGCAAGGACAAGAGACTGGGTAGACGTGCAGCCGTTGTGCTCACATGAAGAACGATTTGGCGCGTGTGGCCACGGCGAGCCTCGGCCACGAATACTTTGCCCGACCTTGGTCCAAGGACCGACCCGAACACCACAGAGACCAGCATGAGCCCAACGTGGTCCTCATTTCAGAACCTTGGCTGATTATCAATCACAAGACCCCTAACCCTTTGGGAGGGGACCCAAGGTAGGAGGGCCCAAAGCATCACGAATACGGTGCATTTTCTGCAGATGTATCAAGCCGAACCGCCAAGAAGAATTATCCCTGATGCAAAGACGAGGACTTAAGTGAGGCCACGTCTCCACAGTGTTATTAGGGTGAAGGGGTCACAGCTATAACAACGATCACTGGCAACGACCACAACGATCACAACGATCACAACAACAACGGCAACCACGATAACCATGATACCTACGATGGCGATCACAACGATTAACGATCACAATGATCGCAACGATCGTTGTGGTTCTGGTCGGAGCCCAAGGTGGCCCTAAGTTCAGCCTCTTGGCTGCCAACGTCTTTTGGAGATCCGTGCGGATCTCTTGGGTCGGCGCTGCCACCCCCCTCTGGCCAGCGCCACCGCCTGGCGCGCTCCGCACGCCCGGGAGCTGGAGCCCAGCACCGATCCATGAAAGCCGCATGGACCTCCAAAAGTTTACGCAAGGACCGACCACAGCTATGTTAAAAGTACGAAGCTGCCTGTTCTTTGAATGAAGAGCGAAACGAATCCCAACGTTTGAACGGACGCTCAGAACGAAACCGGTGCCAAACCAAGCGAACAGCGAGACGACGCGTAGAAAACAATGACGAACGATGAAACGAAACGGAAGCGACAAATACGCAAAAGCAGAGAACTGGCCCAAACCAAGCAACACGTCGTTCATTCCTAATCTTGCTCATTTCTAACTGTGCTCGTTTCTAATTGTTCCTGGCATCCTAGTGGCCAGGAAGAGGCCCAGGATAGAACAATTAGAAATGAAAGGATCTTGGCCCAAAAAAATCAAAGAACTCGAATAATTAGAAATGAACAATGTGTAAACAGCGTTGTGGTCGGTCCTTGAGGTTATGTTCACGCCGATCCCCCTCATTCGGGCGCCGCTCGTATGCGCTCTTCGGCTTGGGCGCGTAGTCTCCCTCTGGCTGGCCGCTGGTGAGGTCCTTCCAGGAGAGCCCAGAATCGAATCGGTAAGTTGGATCGGCGATCGAAATACATTGAATCGGCGACCACCGGCAACCAAGTCGGGAGAAATTGAATCGGCTGAAATCGGCATGCTAGAAGGCCTACGCTAAGAAGCCGAAACCAAAAACGGAAGCCGAAGTCGAATCGAAACGGAATCACAGTCAATCCAAACCGAATCGAGTCGAGTCAGATGAGTCGATATGAGCCCTGTCCTCCTCCGGCGCGGTTCCAACAATCGGATCACGCGGCGAGATCTTGTTCTGCACCTCCACGATGGCTCCGGCCACGAGCGTGCAGATGCAGGCGCCCATCACCAGGAAGAGCGGCAAGTCCGAGGTGGAGCCCGCGGAGGACTTCCAGATAGTGGTCGTGATGTAGATGGCCCACAGTCCGAACAGGAAGCAACTGGACCTCAGCTGCCCCGAAACGCAAAGCTCGAACCGTACATAGCGTGTTGACACGCAGCTTGACACGTAAACTGAAAACTTGGGTCTGGAGCGATACGTTCGCCAAAACGTGGGCCAACGCGCGTGGAGCCAACACGCAGCGTGTTAGCACAGACGTTTTTAACACGGTACAGGCTGCGTTTCATAACAAGCGTATCAAGGCAGCTAAGAACTGGACGCGTTCTTCGACAGCGTGGGCCCACCGAGCTCGCCGCGGTAGCGAATGCGCCGTATCCTGAGAACTACGACGCACATGGCCGCGAGGAAGAAGAAGATGAGCACGGAGAACCCAAGAGAGCCGGCCTGCACCACGAAGGCGCCCCCCGGGTACTTGCCCGGCAAGTCCGTGTTAGAATATGTCCGCTTCCACTTGTCCGTGGCGCCCCACACCGAGCTCCAAAGGACTGACGATACCGTCCATGGTAGGCCGATGCCCAGGAACACGTTCACCGAGTTGCTGCCCGTGACGTTCACGATGGACGCATCCGCATGGTCGTCCTCTTGGGCTGAGGTGATAGACGCGAACATGTCGGGCAAGGAAGTGCCCAGCGCTACGATGGTCACCGCAGTGACCTCCTCGGGAATGTCCGCACAGCAGCCGAAGAAGGAGGCCAGATCGATGACGACGGCAGTGCAGGCAGCGATGTAGAGCAGCGCCATCCCGAAGAGAAGCCACCCGCCACACCAATTACTTGGCGGACATAGGACCGCGAAAAGCACCTTCCAGGGTAGCGACATAGTATGCATCAGATAGTCCATAGGACCCGGAATATCGGACGACTCCACATCTTCGGCGTCATCATCTCCCACTTCAGGGTCAATGGAACAGGCCAGCCTGATCTGCTCAGACCAAGCCTCAAGCCCCATCTGCAAATTGGCCCTGTCTAAGAACCACCTCTCGGACAGTGCCCCGAGCTTCTCTAAGCAACCATCTAGCTGGCCCTCGTTGCCGTTGGCGATGGTAATTGTGCACAGAGCCTTCTCTCGGCCGCCATCGTCGTGGGGATTGAAATGGGCCCCATGGACTGAAGACATATTGTCCGTCTTGATGTCGCTGAGCACGAGCTGAAACTCATCCTCTGGCTCGCCGATCCTCTTGCCGAGGATCTCGACGGTGATCGTGTGCTTGTCCTCGCCAGGGTTAAACTTCAGCTGGCCCTTCTTGCCCACGAAGTCCTGGGATGGGATGGCGCTCAAACTCTCTGTCCTGTACTCGCAGGTCACCGTGCCCTTCGTGCCGTTCCGGCGCAACACGTCGATGGTGAACGAGTGCCTGTGGTCGAGCCTCGACACGGTATTCTCGGTGTCGCTCCGAAAGGCGAGGATGCCGTACGCGTTGTCGATCAGCTTACCCGTCCCGTCCTCGATGCCCTTCCCATTGTCTAGGTACGGCCATATGGTGTCATCCACGCTCAGCGGATCGTCGGCGATGGCCTCCTTCCACCTCTGCACGGTCTTTCGATTGCCGACCTCGAACTCCTGGGTGATCGTGAGGTGCATCTGGGAGAAGCGGACGCGCGGGTGCTTTTTCAGGATGTGCTCGGTGTCGTCCTCCGAGCTGGGCGCAGGGTCCATGGCCATGAAAGGCATGTACCCCTTGTCGGTCAGCCAGGAGACGAAGACGAGCACCGGGAACATCGCGAGAGCGAGGCCCGCTTCCCAGGGGTCTACAACGTCGGGCGTGGAGACGACGACTATGAACCAAAGCCAGAAGTACGCGAATAGAGAAAAAATCCCTCGGCCCCCCTACAGGGGGCCAACAGTGAAGGGGCCCTGGGACATACAAATAGATACACACAAATACCAGGATCCCCCATATTTTCCCATATGTTCTGGGTGTTTGTCCTCCCCCCCACTTCCCATATTTTCCCATATTTTCCTGAGAATCGACGAATGATTGTGTCTGTGTTTTTTCCCCTCCTGAGCATGGCGGGGGGAGGGGGGGACGAAGCGGAAAAAGAGACAGAAGCGCTGTGCACCAGGCGTGGGAGCACCCCTCCCCCTTGTAGTCTGCCCCCCCCCCCCCCTCCCGCCGGCCGCCGGGCCCGAAGTTGCGAACGTGAGGGGGAGAGGTCGACACAATCCTTGCGTTGCCAGCAGGAGCGCATGATAAGGAACGAAGGTGCTCTTCTGACCACGGCGGGCCTGGGCCATAAACACATTCCGCTCCGTAAATCTAAGGAACGACCCGGAAACCCGAGCCCCCCCTGAGCCCACAACGGTCCTTCTTTCAACGCCTTGGCTGTATCCAGGCTCACCCGGAAAGGGGCCGACGAAGCCCTCCAAACCACTACAAGAGAGGCTCCAAGCCACTCCAAGAGAGGGCCTCGACATTTGAAAACATCAACATGTCAATACTCGTTTGTATGTGTGGTTTCTTCGGCTAGTGTGGAACACGAACATCCTAAAATAGTCGCTCGAACGGCCGCCAAGATGGCCCACGGAGAGTTCTGGGAAGTTCCGAAAACGGTCAAGGCGGCCCCCAAGACAGCCCAAGGTAGCGCCCAGAAAGCGCCACGAGCACCCACGGGAGCAACCAAAGTCTCCCAAGGCGCGCAAGGACGCCCCAAGATGGCTCCAGAGGCCCCCCAAAGGCCCTCGAGAGGCCCCCACGAGGCCCTCGGGAAACCCCAGCTCTGCCCAGCATGGCCCCAAGAGAGCTCCCAGACGGCGCACGAAGGCCAGGGAGGCGGAAGACACGCCCCAAACCACTTCCACCAACGCGTGGACAAGACTGGCCCAGTGGCAGGTGGCGCCTCCGACTGTGCCTGCAAGAATTGGACTGTGACACCTCCGCCGGTCCTATGTGAAGAAGCACGTGTTGCACCAAGACAAAGTAGGCGTATGACGCAGACATGGTCTCACCTGTCGACAATCAAACAATCCTGAATTGAATATGTCCTGCGGTGAAAGACGGATTAAAAGTATCCAGGCGAAGGACCCAACCATACGCAGTTGTAAGTACCGCGATTTGGAATATCTTCTTCGGTGGAGCTCCCTATGGGGCCACGAAGCGCTGCACTGGGTGGGGAAAACCGCATGCCGGCGGTAGAACTGAGGCCGTCGGTGGAGCACCCTATGGGGCCACGTAGCGCTGCACTGGGCGGGGGGGGCGCATGCGGGCGGTAGCACTGAGGCCCTTGGTGGAGCTCCCGATGGGGCCACGCAGCGCTGTACTGGATGGGGGGGACGCATGCGGGCGGTAGCACTGAGACCTTCGGTGAGGTTCCCTATGGCGCCATCAAGCGTTGTTCTGGGCGGGGGGGGGACGCATCCGGGCGGTAGCGCTGGGACCTTCGGAGGAGCTCCCTGTGGGGCCACGAAACGCTGCACTGGATGGGGAGGACGCATGCGGGCGGTAGCACTGTGGCCGTGGATGGAACTCCCCATGGGGCCACGAAGCGCTGTACTGGGTGGGCGGGACGCATGCGGGCGGTAGAACTGAGGCCGTCGGTGGAGCTCCCGATGGGGCAACGAAGCGCTGTACTGGGTGTGGGGGGGCGCATGCGGGCGGTAGCGGCGGGGTGGGGAGGCGCATGCGGGCGGTAGCACTGGGGCCGTCGGTGGACCTCCCCATGGGATCACGAAGCGCTGTACTGGGTGGGGGGGGGGCGCATGCGGGCGGTAGCACTGGGGCCGTCGGTGGAGCTCCCTATGGGGCCACGAAGTGCTGTACTGGGTTTGGGTTGGGGGCGCATGCGGGCGGTAGCGCTGGCTGGGACTTCGGTGGAGTTCCCTGGGGCCGTCGGAGGAGCTCCCGATGGGGCCACGAAGCGCTGCACTGGCTGGGGGGTGCGCGTGCGGGCGGTAGCACTGTGGCCGCGGGTGGAGCTCCCCATGGGGCCACGAAGCGCTGTACTGGGTGTGGGGGTACGCGTGCGGGCGGTAGCACTGGGACCTTCGGTGGAGCTCCCTATGGGGCCACGAAACGCGGTAGCACTGGGACCTTCGGTGGAGATCCCTATGGGCCCACGAAACGTGTCAGGGGTGTGCTGAAACGAGTGATGACGATGATGCTGATGCTGATGCTGATGCTGATGCTGATGCTGATGCTGCTGCTGATGATGATGAGAATGATGATGATGATGATGATGATGATGATGATGATGATGATGATGATGATGATGGTGATGATGCTGATGATGATGATGATGATGATTTGATCCTCGACATCAGGACCAAGTATGCAATTGGTGGTCCGTCGCAGACAGCATAACAGAGTCATGTCCCGATAAACCCGCGCGGGGCGAGTGCACTCGGGGTGCTTCGACGCACAGCCAGAGACCGTGTATCTAGTTTGCATGCGAGCGGGTGCTTACGAAAGACTGGCGGTGGCCGATCCGAGTCGCAAGTAATTCAAAGCTCCATTACACGCAGGCGAGCGGGTGCCCGAGTCACTTAACGTAAAAAAGATGCAAATATGGCCGTGGCATCTTCGATGCCTCGTTGGCGGCGCCCACGATCTCCTCAAGAGGGGGGCAGGCATGCGGTGGATGCGCCCTGCGATCTGCGTAGGCCCGTATAGGAGAAAAGATGGGACAGCGACTGCACAGTGAGGATGCGGCGGGCACCATCCTACATCCTACGCCCCGCCGGCCTTGGCCATGTGCTTGATCGGGTCAACGCCACGGCACGAATAGCCCCACTCGTTGCCGTACCAGGCCACGAGCTTCACGAACGCGGGGTCCAGCATGATGCCCGCCTTGGAATCGAAGGTGCTGGAGATGGGGCACGTCTCGAAGCCGGTGGACACGAGAGCCTCGTCGCAGTAGCCCAAGTATCCCTTCATGTCGCCCTCGGAGCGCCTCTTGATCTCGGCGCAGATCTCCTCGTAGGTCGTCGCCTTCTCCAGCTCACAGGTGAAGTCCACGACCGACACGTCGATGGTGGGCACGCGGAAGGCCATGCCCATGAGCTTGCCCGCCCCCCTCTGGAAGCCAAAGATGAGAGTCTTGTTGGACGCCATGTCGGAGTGCATGCAGTTCATCTGGCAGAACGTTGCTCAGGGGCTCGTCGTTCTTTATGAAGTCGCCGTCCTGCCAGAAGCCATAGCAGTCCTCGACGAAAGGCTTCGGCTGCAGGCCATGCGTGGTCAACACGCAGGGCGAGTCCGCCATGCGCGAACTGACAACCACCTTCTCCACTTTGTCGCCCAGCACCTCCTTCATCAGCTTCGTCAGCGGCTCGAACTCCGCCTTCAGCTCCTCCAACTTCTTCTTCTCGTCCTCGTCCTCGAGGTCCAAACCTTCCTTGGTCGTCGACTTGAGCTTCTTGCCGTCGAACTCCTTCAGCTGCTGCACGGAGTACTCATCGATGGGATCGGTTATGTAGAGGACCTCAAGACCCTTCTTGCGCGGCGTTTCCAGGGAAGGCGAGGACGACACCGCTGCGATGCTCTCCCCCGTACTGTAGTTAATGTCATTCTGCCCCTCCTTCATGCGGTCCACA
This sequence comes from Prorocentrum cordatum, assembly GCA_963575745.1. Lineage (NCBI taxonomy): Eukaryota > Dinophyceae > Prorocentrales > Prorocentraceae > Prorocentrum > Prorocentrum cordatum. The sequence goes on from CAUYUJ010015973.1 coordinate 91,288, forward strand.
TTCTCCTTCAGGCTGATCATCTCATCTCCAGATTTCGAGGTGTGGTAGCGCATAAGCTCCGCGACCTTGGTGCGGTTGGTGGAATCTTCGTGCGCGCCAAGCTTGAGGCGCTTGCCGATCTGCTCGTGGAGTTTCTTGTAGTCGTCTTTCTTCTCGGCGATCTCCGCAAACATCTCGAGGCACTTCTTGACGATATTCTCCTTGATCACTCGCAAGATCTTGTTCTGCTGCAGCGTCTCGCGGGAGATGTTCGGTTTGATGATGGTGTCGACCACCAGGCCAGGCCCGTCGAACAGGCGCAGGTGCTGCGGCGGGACGTAGATGTCGTAGCTCTTGTCGTAGCCGACGTCACCCATCCCCTGGTTGTTCCCGATTCTGAGGATCAACACGGTGCACATCATGGCGCGGCTGTTCGTGATGTCGCGGTCGAACAAGGCCGATTGCCCTTCTTCACGTCGGACTCGACACGGTGCGGCGTGCAGAGCACACGCGCCGGTGCACATCGCCCTGCGCGGGTGGGGTGCTTGGCCCTCTGCAGACTGCGAAAGCACGGGGGGGCGCGTCCTCTGAGGCCGCTGCGCCTCCGATGGCTCGAGCTCGCGGCGGCCTTTGATGATGATGATGATGATGATGATGATGATGATGATGATGATGATGATGATGATGATGATGTTGCTGATGATGATGATGATCATGCTGATGATGACGACAGGAGGAAGGAGGGGGCAGCGAGAGTGAGGACGCGGGGCGCTGTCTTTTCAAGACGAGGACCCAACACCACAGGATGGTTGGAAACAAATGGATTGCACAAGCTCCGCATCATACAAAAGGAACTACTCAAAAAATATGATGAACCGCGTCGGCCATGCCATAAAGCTTTGGCTGTTAGATAAACGCTGCACTGTGCACCCACAGTCGCCAGCGACAAATAATTTCGGTTGCAACTCATGGAAGCCTCCCATACCATCTTGTTGGCCGACACGAATCGCCGCGAGCGCATGCTAATCGACGCTACATCGACGCTAAACGACGCTAAGTCGACGCTATCGCATCGACTACCCAACGCTAACCGACGCTAGTGCACTCGAGTGGCAAAACTGCGAGGATACAGCCCTGCTCAGAATTAAGGAGCGTCTGGGCTAAGAAAGTGGCCTTCACTCCAAGCGTTTTCTTGAACAGTAGTGCAGGTCCAGATACAATCAAAAACCCTAATAAGGACGCGCGGTAAGGACGCAAGACCCTTGCACGCCAAAGTTGGGATTGTTGGGGCGGCTGGCGACGGAAACCTCAAGGACGCAAGAGCAAGGAAGAGCAAGGACGCAAGGGTACCCTGAGCATAGTCGCGCGTCCATATTAGGGTTTTCGACTGTATACGGAAGTTCTACGACAAAAAGGAAGCTATGAGAAAACGGCTAGGGCACAGTCCAGATTCTTGCTTCCCGTAAACGAAAGCTGGAGTCAACTAAAACTGACGATTTTTATTAGTGTATACCAGGCCCCCCCCCGACCAACGTCCCAAATCCGGATAGCGAAGTAGTCAAATATGACATCCGCGCGCTCGAAACCATGTAGGAGACGCTTGCAAGGACGCTTGAAAGGATGCCTGGGCAGCTTGCAAGCTTGAGAAAGAAAGGAGCTGCGAATGAGCTCAGGAAGCGGTGCGAAGGAGCTGCGCAAATGCTTGTGGCACAAATATTGGGAACGAGTGCGAAAACGCTTCCGGGACACGCTGCCAGTTCAAGCAAGGCAGCGGCGCTGCCTGCCTGGCGCCAGGACGAGCTCTCGGGCCACCCTTTGCTGCCGGCTTCTAGTCTGAAGCCCTCTCCCAGACATCTGGCTGCTACAATTTGTTGGATGCGCGGGCCCTCGAGGTCTGGACCACTTCCCCAGGGCCGGTGGTTCGTCCCGAATCCTTTTTTGACGCTCCCGAGGCCCGGCGAGGGCCCCCGGAGGCCGAAATCAGCCCCAAAGCGCCCGCTCCAATCTTTGCTGCAGCGCCGGAACTCTGGGCTCAGCTCTCCAAGAGCTGCCCGGGAATGCCCCGCTGCCGAAGCAGAGTGGCGCCCTGCGGTGCTGGGCGGCCCAACCTCCCCTCGGGCCGTGCGCCGCGTGAGCTCCGGCAGACGGCCCCTGGGGACGTCCCATGGGAGGCCGCGGAGGCAGAAGCGCACGAGGGGCAGCGCCGGGCTCTGACGCGGCCGCCCTGCTCCCGCTGTGCGCGTGTGCGTGTGCGTGTGTGTGTGTGTGCGTGTGTGCGTGTGCGTGTGCGTGTGCGTGTGTGCGTGTGTGCGTGTTGTGTTGTGTTGTGTTGTGTTATGTTGCGCTGTGTTGTGTTGTGTTGTGTCGTGTCGTGTCGTGTTGTGTTGTGAGTGCGTGTGCGTGTGCGTGTGCGTGTGCGTGTGTGCGTGTGCGTGTGCGTGTGTGCGTGTGTGCGTGTGTGCGTGTGTGCGTGTGTGCGCGTGTGCGCGTGCGCGCGTGCGCGCGTGTGCGTGTGCGTGTGCGTGTGCGTGTGCGTGTGCGTGTGCGTGCGCGTGTGCGTGTGCGTGTGCGTGCGTGTGCGTGTGCGTGTGCGTGTGCGTGTGCGTGTGCATGTGCATGTGCGTGTGCGTGTGCGTGTGCGTGTGCGTGTGGGTGTGTGGTGTGTGGTGTGTGGGTGTGTGGGTGTGTGGTGTGTAGGTGTGTAGGTGTGGTGTGTATGTGTGTATGTGTGTATGTGTTATGTATGTGTGTGTGTGCGTGTGCGTGTGCGTGTGCGTGTGCGTGTGCGTGCGCGTGCGCGTGCGCGTGCGTGTGCTGTGCGTGTGCGTGCGCGTGCGCGTGTGCGTGTGCGTGTGTGCGTGTGCGCGTGTGCGTGTGCGTGTGCGTGTGCGTGTGCGTGTGTGCGTGTGTGCGTGTGTGCGTGTGTGCGTGTGTGCGTGTGTGCGTGTCTGCGTGTGTGCGTGTGCGCGTGTGCGTGTGTGCGTGTGTGCGTGCGTGCGTGCGTGCGTGCGTGCGTGCGTGCGTGCGTGCGTGCGTGCGCGCGTGCGCGTGTGTGTGTGTGTGTGTGTCCAGAGCGCGTGCTCGGCGGAGCCCCCCACGGGAGAGCGATGCGGCCGAGCGAGGTGCCCGAGCGGTCGTGTCTCTGTCCCTGGGTGCGCGGCTGGAGTGGGGCTCCGCGGCGCGGATCGTTGTGTTGCGGTTTGTCGGTCTGTTTGCTTGCTCGCTTGCTCGCTTGCTTGATTGCTTGTTTGTTTGTTTGTTTGCTGCTGCTCCTGCCGCTGCTGCTGCTGCTGTCGTCGTCTCACTCGCGACCCGGCCCGCGACCCGGCCCGCGACGCACCCGCGACGCACTCGCGACCCGCCCCGCGCTCGCGCGCTCACTCCTACCCGCAACTGCGGGATGCTCTATATTTGGTACTTGTTTGTTGCTCCAGCCTCCCTCTATGTTTTGTCTTGCCGACGCGCCGTTCGGCGCATGGTTTGTGGACTGCGGAACAGCCCTCCTCCTCCTCCTCCTCCTCCTCCTCCTCCTCCTCCTCCTCTTTCTCCTCTTTCTCCTCCTCCTCCTGCTCCTCCTGCTCCTCCTGCTCCTCCTCATCCTCTCCTCCTTCTTCTTCTCCTCCTGCACCTGCCTCGAGAGAAGGAGGAGGAGACTGAGGAGGAGGATGAGGAGCTCCTTCGCTGTTTAATGCTATGAGGAGGGGGGGAGGTGGGGCAGGGTGGGTGGGTGCTTGCCTCCTCGACCCCCCTCGGCGGGCCGCGGGGCGCGCGGCATCGAGGGCGCGACAGCGACCTCTTGCCGGCGCCAGCGCAGCAGCAGCAGAAGGCGGCGGCGGCCGCGGCGGAGGAAGAGGGGGACCCGGAGCAGGTGGGCGATCTGCGGGCGAGCGGCGTCGCGGACGCGACGGCGACCTCTCGCCAGCGCGAGCGCAGCAGCAGCAGCAGCAGCAGCAGCAGCAGCAGCAGCAGCAGCAGCAGCAGGGAACCGGCGGGGGCGGCGGAGGAGGAAAAGGGAGACGCTGAGCAGGTGGGCGATCTGTGTCGGGGGTTGCTAGAAGTGCCCCTGGACCAAGGTGCCCCTCCGAGGCTCTAGTACACCGCCGTGACAAAAGATTCTGCGGTTTATGATATGTTGGAATCTCCTATCCCTCTGAAGATTCCTAACATTGACACGCGTCCTCCGCGATCCCGCGGAGTAATTCGTCGACCTCTAATTAAAAACGTTGTTATCTCAAAACAAGATCGGAAATTACTCCACCCATTCCTATATGAAAAATGGGACGGGATGCATGTCCACGCGGAGTAATTTCTACTCCGCACACTCCGTTTACTCCGCCAGTCTTGAGTCATGTTGAATGAAGACCGCATCATACTTTTGTCATGGCAATGTAGGGCATCCCTCGCGAGGCCCAGGGGGCCCCAGGGGCTCCAACATTGATCGACCTGCTGGGGGCACCTTGGGCCAGGGACCCGGAGCAGGTGGGCGATCTGTGTGGGTGTCCAGATATGTTTTGTTGTTTCTTTCCTGGGTAAGGGTCGTTACCAGGGGAGGGGGTCGGGCGGGCGCGTCACAGTAACGGCGGCCGCGGCGTGCACCAGCCACGGTGCGTCCGCGCCACTGGCGCGTGAACCGCCTGTGTGCACCACAGCATGTAGGGGGGGGTCCAGCCCCCCCTCCCCCCAGTTCGGGGATCTTCTGACCCGGGTCAATCCAGACCCGGGTCAGCAGGAAAACAAAAAACTGCAATGCAGGACAAAAAAAACTGCAATGCAAGTCTTCGCAAACCTGGGTCAGCCAATATGCGCGGCCGCCTCGCGGCCACGAGCGGCTCGCTAACCCGAGTCAGCCAGAGGGGATCTTCGCAGGATCCTGCAGGATCTGGTTCCCTGGCTGAGCCCCGTTTGCACTGACCCTCGTCTCTAGAGCCCCGACCAGTACAATCGTCAGCGATACTGGGGGGGGGGGGGCGTGTGGCCCGGGCAACGAGCGTTACCCTGGGGAGGAAAAATAGGCGCGCACACACAAACAAACACACACACACACACACACACACACACACACAACACACACACAACACACAACACACACACACACAACACACACACACACACACAACACACACAAACACACGATTCTGGAAGTGACCTACACTCACATGTTCCCCCAGCGTCCCCCGCGGAAGCGTGGAAAGCGTGGAAAGCGTCGAAAAGGGCAGCAAGGCGGCTCAAGATGTCCGCAAGACGGCCCAAGATGGCCCCAAAGCAGGCCTGGGACGGATGGCAGACGGATCCACGATGGCTGTGAGAAAATTCACAAGGCCCCAGGAGGCCCAAGGAAACTCCACGATGGCTGAAGACACCCCAAGAGGGCTCCAGTCCAACAGGACACCCACAAGGCCCCTAAGTGGCCCATGGTTTAGGCATGCTCGGCATTTCGGACGTCGGAGCGTCCAAGAGGGCCCAAGAGGCCCCGAGTATCGCCCGAAGACGGCACCAACGTGCGCCAATAAGCACCAAGGGAGACCCAAGACGGCCCAAGGCCGGCGCAAAACAGCACCAGAAGGCCACAGAAGCCCCACGAGAAGGGCCTCAAGGAGTCGCAAGAAGGCCCCAAGACGGCCGAACAGGGCCCCAAGAAGGCCCCACGACGGCTCCCAGAGATCCCTCGAGGGGCCAGAGGGACCCAAGACGGCCCCAGAGACGGCCTCAACGCGGCTCGAAGACATGCCCAAGGCGGCCCACGAGCGGACGAGACGCTGGTCCAGCCGCGCAACCCGCGAAGCGGTATACATCAGTGTGACATGGTACACGGCCATTCCTTCAATAGATCTATGGTCCGTAGGGTCCGCAATGGCGAGGATGCAGACCCCAACGATCACAAACAAATTGAACGCCGCCGAGCCCACAATGGTGGAAGGGCCGAGCGCCCCGCTGTAGCCCTCGTCCTTTAGCATCTCTATGCAGGACAGCAGGATCTCGGGAGCCGATGACCCCAGCGCCAGCAGCGACAGGTTGGCCACCGTGTCGTTCCACCGCGTTTTCGTCACCCAGCGCTTGTCTGCGGTCTGTACACGGATCTTCCGGCTAGTGATCATCTCAACCGCATTCATAAAGTAATCCGATACGACGTTCACGCCGAGGAACAAGTAGAAAAGCGCAGTCAAGTAGATCAGGGCACGCACGCCTGGGCTCAAGCCTTGTTCGCCATCTCCAAAAAGAGGCATCATCAAACCACCACATGAACCTACCATGCAAACTCTGAGGTCTCCGTCGCAATCGCCAGGCACAGTTGCATTATCCATGTCGTCAGACATCGCGACCGGCTGCTGCGGTAGCGCCTGCGCGGCACCAGTCTTTAGAAATATAACATTTCAATAATCTGGCACAACATTTCTTGAGCCAAGACGGCCAAGCAGCACTGAGAAGTGAAGTAATGATGGTGATGACGATGATGGTGACGATGATTATGGTACTACGCATGAAGATGGAGATGAGGATCATGATGGCTATGGTGATGCTGGCGGCCATGACGCAGAGCAACGAGGAAAGGGAAAAGAAGGGTTACGAGCAATTGGAGCAAGGATGATCAGGAGGAGGATGCGGAAGGGATGGGTGACTTGGTGAGTGAAGGGGAAGAATTAGGAGAGGAATGGGGGGCCTCCTCCCCCTCATTTCCCGGTCCCTCTCTCGTCCTGCTCCACCTCCCACTCCTGCTGAATCCCCTTCTTCCTCCTCTTTCACCTCCGCATCGAACCCCCCACCTGCCCGCTCTCCTCCTCCTGCTCCTCCTCCTCCTCCTGCTCACCCTCCTCCTAATCATGGTCATCATCGTCATCATCAACATCGTCGTCATCATCATCACCACCATCATCAGTATCAGTATCAGTATCCGGATCATCATTACCGACATCATCACCATCATATTCCTCTTCGCCGTCATCCGCATCAAAGCCAGCATCAGCATCAGCATCAGCAGCAGCATCATGACCATCATCAGCAGCATCATCACCACCATCGTCATCATTCGCATCATCCGTATCATGATCACCAACAGATTACCATCACCATCATCATCAGCATCATCATCACCAGCAGCATACTCATCATCATCAGCATCATCATCATAATCAGAATAATACGAAAACAAGAAGAATAATATAGTAAGAATACAAATGATACTAATAATCAAAATACGGATAATAAACATATGAGAATGCCCCTCCCCCTTGCTATGCCCAGAACGTCCATGTTGCTAGAATCTGCTGGTATTGGCCAACGAGGGTGATTTCTCTCTCTGACCCCCCCCCTGAACTCGCTGAAGACTTTGCACTCGACGAGCTTGACCGGTCTCCAGATTGCTTCAGTTTCGAACCTAAGCGCCGAATCCGAGTCCACGCACGCACGGAGCCAGGCGCCCCAAAGGCGCATAGGCAAGATAGACCACTCAAAAAAGCCAGAAAACAGACACGCCAAAAGCGTGCTTTGTGCGCAGGGGAAGAGGACGAGGAGGAGGAAGGGAGGCGGCGGAGCAGGAGGAGACAAGCTAGGTGCGCTCGCGTCAGATCTCACGTCGCACCCCTCCCTCCCATCCCTTACCATGGCGTAGATATCCTCTCTATTCGCAAAGTCGGATGTCGAGCAGGGCAATGCTCGCGAGAGGGTACGCGATGCATGGTAGAGCACGGCATGGCATGGCGTAGAAGAGCACGGTAGAGCGTAGCATGACATAGCATGGCGTGGCATTGCGCAGTGAGGCGCTGCATCACAAAGCACTGCAAGGCAGAGCGTGGCATCGCACGGCGGCGCAGCACACGACATCGCACAGCATGTCGTGGCATGGCGCCAAGCTCCTTGGAGGGTACATGGATCGACTTCGAGAGGTCTGGGCCAGTCTGGAAATCGTGGCTCCATGTCTAGCTCCTCGGGCTCCCCGAAGAGCTCCAGGCCAGGCGGGGCTGATGGAGGGCACCCGCTGGCTCTGCTTGCAGCATCGCTTTCTCATCAAAGCACAAGCGGGGCCCCCGCTTGATACTTCCTGAAAGCGACGACGCCCCAAAGTGGGGGGGGGGGCTTACGCGACCCAAGTTTCAACGAATCGGCACCGAATGCGGAATCGCTTCCGACGTTTTTTTTCGGGGGGACCTTTTCGAGATTTTGGGGACCATTTGGAAGGAAGGCCAGGCCAGCTCTGCTGCGGGAGCACGATCGATTCGGAACGAGCGGAGGCGCGGAAATGAGGCCAGCGCTGCAGCGGGAGCAAGATTCGGAACGAGCGGAAAACCGACAATGAAGCCAGCGCTTCAGCGGGAGCAACACTTCGAAAACAAACCCAAGCGAAAACCCAACTTCCCGGAATCCTGTATAAAGCACCAGTAATTACGGGGATGGGGGCCGGATTTCTTCTGGACGTCATCAGGGGAGAACAAAAACTAGTATTCATGTTGTGTAAGTTGTCGAGGGGAGGAGGAGACGAGGGAGGAGGAGGAGGAAACGTGTCCAATGCCATTATGTTGTCCCTGGCTCCTTGGAAGTCACTCCGCCTTGTCGCAATGAACGGACACGTCGGATGGGCGGGCGTGTCGCTTGAGACTTTTTCACCACAGGGGGGCCCAACAGCTTAAACTCCCCAGCATTTACGCGGAAGGAGGGGGAGCAATTTTCAAGATGATGATCCCCCACAGAATTGCCGAGCACATTCGTCTGTTGTATTCCTCAATAGCGACAGGGAAGGAGAGCGGCCCGTTCTCAAAAGCGCGACTCTCGCCGCAGCGCCGCACACACTCGTTCGTTGGAGCCCCACCGGCTAGACCCTGCTTAGAGCTCGACGAACTTCAAGCAAAGCAAGTGGACTTCACCTCAAGCGTCTTCTTAAGCAGTAGTCCAGGTCCATAATAGGAACGTTCTACCAAAAGAGTATATCCGAGAAAACGCCCAGGGTCCAGTCCGGATCCTTGATTTTGTAATAAGATCTGCAGTCCATGAAGGTCGGCCTTTTTCTGCAGACTTCCGAGGGGTGTGCGCGGATGGACGGCGGCCCGTGTTGAAGATGCGTCTCTCGCCCGAGCGTCGCGCCCAGTCGTCGTAAAGAGTTCGCCAGCTACACGCGACCCTCCCTTCCTCCTCCTCCTCCTCCTCCTCCTCCTCCTGCTCCTGCTCCTCCTCCTCCTCCTCCTCCACCTCCTCCTCCTCCTGCTCCTCCTCCTCCTCCTCCTCCTCTCTCCTCCTCCCTCCTCCTCCTCCTGCTCCTCCTCCTCCTCCTCCTCCCCTCCCTCCTCCTCCCCTCCCTCCTCCTCCTCCCTCCCTCCTCCTCCTCCCCTCCTCCTCCTCCTCCTCCTCCTCCTCCCTCCTCCTCCTCCTCCTCCTCTCCTCTCCTCCTCTCCTCCTCCTCCTCCCTCCTCCTCCTCTCCTCCTCCTCCTCCTCCTCCTCCTCCTCCTGCTCCTCCTTCGAGCCGCCCCTCCCCCCGTCCCTGGCGGTGGTCCGCGGCCCAGGCCTCGGGCCGGAGGCCCGAGGCCTGGGCCGCGGAGAACGCTCTCGGCGGAGAGCGCTCTCGGCAGGGCGCAGCCGCTGGAAGGGACCCCGAGGCAGGAGATAGGGACAAGGAAAGGCGACACCAACACCAACAGGGCGAGGAGATGCGAGGAGGCAAGGGGGGTCTCCCTGGTGGTGTGGTCCCCCCCTCTCGCTCGAGACATCCCCAGCCTCCAGCTCGGGGAGGCCTCGTGGACCTCCTCGCTGGAGGTGGCCCCCTGTTGGTGTTGGTGTCGCTTCTCCTCCCTCCGAGGAGATCACCAGGAACCAGCGAAAACTCCAGAAACCCTTGAACCTCGCACCGATGGAGCGCCCGCTTTCGCTTCCGAGCGGGAGCTGCGCCCGAGTGGCAAGGCTCTGGGGCGCACCTCGTTCCGAGCGGCGCGTCCCGCCGCCGGCATCATCATCACTACCGCCACCATCATCTTCATCACCAGCACCAGCATCATCAGCATCATCGTCATCACTATCATCGTCATCACCACCATCACCATGATCAGCATCGTCAACATCGTCAACAGCGTCACCATCGTCACCATCGACACCATCACCAACACCGTCGTCACCATCGCCACCATCGTCGTCGCCGCCATCAGCCATCACCATCACCACCGTCGTGGCCATCGCCATCATCACCCTCAACATCACCGTCGTCGTCGTCGTCATCACCGTGACTCTCGACCCTCATGTTCGAGAAGACCCCATGTGATAAGTTTGCAAGGAAAGGCTGGCCAACATCGCCCTCGTAACCATCATCGTCACCACCGTCGTCTGCAGCCCCCCCGCGGGGGGGCAACGGGCGCGCAGCGCGTGGGGAGACCGCTCTGCACCGCCGCGCGCCGGACGAGGCCGCGGGCGGCGGGGGCCACGCAGAGCACGCGGGCGGTGTAGCCGCCTGCAGCGGCCGTCGTGGCCGCCGCCGCCGCAGTTC
>CAUYUJ010015973.1:106726-133033 GCA_963575745.1 Prorocentrum cordatum
TTGCATACAGCCATATGTGATTGAAAAAAAAGTCATTGCAGAAATCTGGGCCAGCTTCCCGAAAGGTTCGTAAAGCAAGCTTGGGCCAACGTCTGACGCTGGAGTGGCGAAGGTGCTCAAGAAACTGGGCCAGCTGTCCAGCAAGTTGGTAAAGAAACGTTGGGCCAGCTTTTCGGGAGGAAGCTTCTTAGTCATATGCTGGCCCGTACATATGCACAAGGATGGAAGGTGCACCGTTTCTGGAGTGGGCTCTCGCCTCGGCGCCGCGCACATTAGTCCTAAAGGCTTTCAACAAACACAATAATGAAGAGCGGTACCTTTTTTCAAAACAGGCTGTGGCCTCAGCGCCGTGCGCCTTCTCATTCAAGCTTGCACCTGCAAGGATATATGGTGGGTCCATGGAGCACAGTATGTCTGAGTGGGGGGATGCGTCCAGGACTTCCCCTACGGAGTGTTATGCATTTCTGCGCGATGCTCTATGCGCGATTGCCCAGCGTCACTTTACTCGGTCTTCTGATTCGTCTTCCTCGGCCATCCGCTCGCTTGCTACTGCACGGGAGGTAGCTATCCACAGTCGATCCCGGGCTATGGCTTCTCTGCTTAGTACGTTTGCAAGTTGCAATATCAGAGCACATGGTCCGCGTGTATGGTTTGATGCATGGAAGGGTACCGTGCACTTGTTGCGCACCACGCGGCTCGCAGCACAAGCACGCAAGCATGTTGACATGGAGCGCACGAAATGCCTCACGGAAGAGTTCAACATGTTGTGGGGGCAGCGACGTTTCGCAGAATTGTGGCGTGTGGCACGGTTGTTAGCAGGCAAGAAACCCCAGTTCAAACACCGTACGGGTTCTTTGCCTCCCGCGGGAGAGCCCACCAAAGCAGAGTGGTCCGAATTCTTAGCTCAGCCGGGAGGTCTCGGAGGATGTTCCGCTGAAGAGATATCTTTGGAACACGTTCGTGAGCAATCGAATTGTTCCAGGGAGGCTCCCACCGCGCGGCACTTTGCCGAAGGACGTGGTTTGCTCCATTTGCTCAGGTATGAAGTTCGACGGTCTGCTTGTCGGAAATCTGTGCCGGAAGGGGAAGTTCCGAATGAAATTTGGCGTCTCGTTCTCAATCCAGCTATTGTGTACACCGGCTACAAACAGGCTGCTGTGCGTGATTCGTCGTTTCGCCTACCGCCTGGAGTTACCGAGAGACTTCACCACTTGCTGGCAGCGGTTTGTGCTAATCGCAGTGCCCCTGTTGATTTTCACATTGCCAAGGGTTTCAAGGTCCCAAAGCACAACCACAAACCTGCATGCGCAGGTTGGCGGATTGTATATTCTTTGCCGTCGCTGGCGAAGGCACTGTTCCGAGGACTCCACCGGCGTTGCGACCACCCACCAACACCTCATCATGCTGCTGGTTGCGTCCCGGGCAGAAGACGGGAGGAAGCCATCATTGTCAGGCAGATTGTTACGCACAAGTTGAACGCCAATAGGATCAGTAACAGCACCAAGTTCTACGATGCCACGAATGCGTTTACTTCTGCTTCCACGGAGGCGTTGTTGGACGGGCAGAACGTTGAGATGCAGTCCAATTCACTATATGCGATGTTGCTGACAGATCTTATGCGTAACGCGTGTTCTTCGTTGGATGTCCCCGATGGGCGGCTAGAACTCAAACCTGGTTCTGGCATTATGCAGGGTCATTCTATCGCTTCGCAACTGTTCAACAATGCTTATTGGGCGTGTCTGGAACCAGGTTTGTGTGCTCTGGCGGATCCTATGTTGACAGCTTTCTCTTCACTGGATGGCTCTGAGGTCGATTTATCTACGTCCACGTACGTCGACGATGTGAGAAAGGCTTCGGTGCTCGATTGCTGTGGAGAAAGCATTGCGGCGCAATTGAAGGACCAAGACCGTATACTAGAAGCCTCGTGCCGACGAATATCTGTCCACATGAACCACGACAAAGCGGAAAGCGTGTGCAGTTTTTTTGGAAAGGGGGCGCATTCAGTCGCTCGCAGTGCCTTTGCGGGCCAGTTGATGCAGGGCAGGGTCTTACGAGAGGCACGGTGTCTCGGTCCGATGCTGCACCGGCAGGGCGCGTTCTTTCCAGAAAGGGCACGCCGCGTTGATGCAGAGCGTAAGACTTGGTACTCGTATCGAGGGTTCTACCTATCAGGTACACCGCTTCGTCAACGATTGTTGCTGTTCAAAGCTTTGAACATATCTGTCCTCACAGCCAATTTGGTCACGTTCGTCCTGCGCATGTGTGACTACCAACACTTGGATGCCATCATTGTGCGTAGAATGTCATCAATCCTCCGTGGGGCTGGATGCGTAAAAACGCAGGCTCGGAAACCAGACGGCACGGTATATATCAAGTATCGTCGGCAACCTCGTGTTTTTTTCTGGCGCCACCTTCAATATGCTGGTGTGGAAGTCGAGCTCCGGATACTGCGGTTCAAGATGTTCCAATCATTTCTCCGAAAGCCGCTGCATCATCAAATGTATTTCACGGCGCTCTTTGGCGCCATGGCCACCCGTGGCACTCGCAGCTGGTTAACGACCTCACCGAGATGGGAGCTACTAGTTTGGGCGTGTCGTGCGCAGCAAGTATGGCCCGGGAGCCTAGGCAACTGCTACACGATAGTTCACTTCGGGATCGTTTCCTCGGGGCTGATATCGAAGAGCTTCGCGCGGTTGCTCTTTCGGCGTCTGGCAGTGTACTTGGGACAAACGCTTCTGCGAACGAAGAAGAAAGTGAACACTTTATTTGTGACGGTTCGATGTATAGTGGGTGTGCTTGCGGCCGTACTTTCTGTTCACTGCACGCCCTGCAGGCGCATGACAATCATATGCTTCGACGGGAAGGCAACATTTTCACCACCGCGTTCGTGGTTGCCCCGATGTGTCCCTGGTGTCTGTCATCTTTCTCGTCTCGCGAGAGCGCAGTCAGGCACGTGCGCGCCATGACTCGCACGAGAGAGTGCCAGTTCGATATGGCTATCACTCCTAGCACGGTGCAGGACGAGCAAGAGATTGTATGCCCATGTTGCAACGAAGAGTTTTCACATCTTTCAGAGTATCACAGGCACGTGAGGCTCGAGCATTTCGCGGGGCCGCAAACGGTCGTTTTGCCACCTGTGCCGGAGTTCGTCCGGGATGGACCTCCTGGGAGGCGCCGTCGACGAGGCGAGCCAGCAACAGGCTCCCAAGGCGCGAGCGGTCGGAGCTTCCCCGCAGGAGATGAAGAAGTACTTGGAGATCACGATGAAGACCGCCTGCAGCCTGAAGTTCGCCGAGCGTATTTTCAGAGCCGTCTGCACCGACACCTACACCCTCGCCCCCGCGGACGAGTTCGTGGTGCAGTCCAAGGCAACCTCGGTCCAGTTCAACAAGAAAGCCAAGGAGCTCAGTGCAGAGGCTCGCCGGCGCACCATGGGCGAGCCCCACGTGCAGGTCTTCAACACGTGGGCGAAGCTCGCGCTGCAGCACCACCGGAGCAAGAACAACGAGGCCGAGGTCAAGCGCCTGACCAGATTCAACGAGATCATGATGGTCGGCGGCAAGGAGAAGGCTCTGGAGAGGTTGCTTCAGCAAGTGAGGTACGCGTACGTCACCCACCCCAGGGGGGGCCACGGCAATCGCAAGAGCCGGCTCGAGGCGAACGTGCGAGAGACCGTCGTGGAAATCGATCCGGCCGCAGATCCGTCCGGGGAAGATCTCGGTCTCAAGATCAAGCCGTGCCCGTGCTACGCCGCGTGGCTCAGCATCCAGATGGCGCTTCAGGAGAAGGGCGCCGAGCACAAGTACGGGATGCCTCCAGCGGGCGACCTCGAACGCAGGGTTCAGAACGCCTTGAACGAGATGGCCGGGGAGCCAGCGAGGTATACAAGTTAGACGACTAGACGGCACCATTGCCACGCTCACCGGTTCAACGGCTGAGCGGTACCTGAGCTGGCTGCATGACTGCATGTAGTAACGGTTCACACATGGCGGTTGGCATGTCAACGAACACGGTTGGCATGCACCGGCGCTCTGTCGCGCTCTGCGTGGGCGCCTCAGGCAGTGCGCTAGAGGTGCCAGTGGGTCCCTCGACTCGCGCGCCCTCCCTTTCGGGGCCCTTGCGGGCGTATCCCATCTCTGAGAGCCAGGACACGGCATGGAGCTCTCCGCAGAGACACTGGAGTCTGGAGTCTGGAATATGGTGGGTCCTTTTCAAACTGGGGTTCTCGCCTCAGCGGCGCGCACACCCGTCCAGAAAATAGATGCAACAGCTGCGCTGACGGAGCACGCTTCCCTTTCAAAGTGGAGCTCTCGTCTTCGTGCCGCGCACATTCCTTTGACAATCTCGTGGCCCTCACATGCACGGCCCGACCTGGGACAGAAGAGAAGAGCCTTCAAGAGCACGAGACCTTCCGTGGGCCCAGGAGGAAGAGCACTCGAGGGTGCCCTCCAAAAGGCTGCACACGAACTGGGGAAATCAAGAGGTACCGATACCGCTGCTCCCCGGACCTCTCCCGGGGTGCGTCCTGACAAGAATTTCGAGGCGAATCCAGCGGTGTCGACGATGGCCTCCCAGGAGGCCCGAAAAGGGGGAAACGGGCGAAGGGTAGAGGCACGGGTACCTTGTCCTCCTCTGACGAACATCCGGCAAGCACGAAGAGCATCTTGGGTGCCCTCCCCGAGCCGACCTCGACCTTCTGCCTCGACCCCGCCGTGTGGAGGGCGGTTCTGTTCCGAATCGACCTTCTCGCCCGAGGCTTCCCCGCCGCACGGGTGGAGGGCGTCTCCTTCCGTCAAGGGTGCTCTCGGGGTCGGAACCCCCTCAGAAGCAGTGACGAGGCGTGCAGGCTCCTGCGACAAGTACACTCCTGTCTAGAATAATAAAAAAACATGTTAGGCTCAGAGGATGGCGCTCACTCCAAGCCATTTCTTACAAACCGCAGTGCAAAGGAGCTCCAAGAAAACGCGCAGGTCCGTCCAGATTCGAAACTTCCTTAAACGACATCTGGAGTCCATTGAAATTGGACGGAGAGGGGCGATTTTTTTTCAAAACGGGGCTCTGGCTGGAAACCTCGCTGAACTTGATCCTACATGTTGGCATCCATTCCGAATCGCTAGAAGGATGTACTGCCGTTATCTGTTAAAAACACGGCTCTCGAGGCAGGCCCATTAGGGTGATCGTCTTTCGAGGGACACTTCTTGAAGTGAAAAAACAAGCTTGCGAGGAATGAGGCAGCTAGAAACCTCGCAGGGGCCCAGGAACAGGGAGCATGGAACGGGAGGGTGCGCTGCAGCGTCGCTGACGCATCCTGCGCTCACGGTCAGAACTGTGTGTTAGCGTTAGGTCGGGCTTGTCCCCCTACAGGCGGATTTTGGACGAAAATCAAAAATACCTTCAAACATATTCAATAAATGCTCCGTAACAGTCAAAACATCGTCCCCTCGCTATATGTTTGTTTTGCTTTTTTTGAAGATGTAGAGGGACAGGCCCGACGCAAGGTTCGCGTGTCGCCGCAGCGGCCCCGGCGACTCGGCGACACGCCGTGCCCTGCGAGCGGATGGCGTGTCGCTCTCCGCTCCGCGGGGCGGGAGGCCCGGACAGGCGCGGGACGCTGACGCCCGGGGATCGGGGTGTGGGTAGCATCTCGCGCCGAAGCGTGGTGGGCCAGAGCCGCCGGAGGGCCACGCCATCCAGAAGCTCCCGACGGTACCCTGGCCGACCTCCTTCCCCCCCCCCCTCCCTCCTCTTTCTCGTCTCTCCTCCTCCTCCTCCTCCTCCTCCTCCTCCTCCTCCTCCTCCTGCTGCTCTGCCTCCTCCCCCTCCCTCTCCCTCCCTCCTCCTCCTCCTGCTCCTCCTCTCCTCCTCCTCCTCCTCCTCCTCCTCCTCCTCCTCCTCCTCCTCCTCCTCCTCCTCCTCCCTTTTCTTCTCCTCCTCTCCTCCTCCTGCTCTCCTCCTCCTCCTCCTCCTCCAACTCCTCCTCGTCGTCCTCGTCCTACTGCGCCTCTTCCTCCGAGCGAGGCGGCGGCCTCGCGCTCAATTCGAAGACTCTGGGCGCACGCGCTTCGCCGATGTGCCCAGGACTGGCGCCTCGCTCGCTCGCTCACTCTTCCTCCTCCTCCTCCTGCCCCTCTCCTCCTCCTCCTCCTCTCCTCCTCCTCCTCCTCCTCCTCCTCCTCCTCCTCCTCCTCCTCCTCCTCCTCCTCCTCCTCCTCCTCCTCCTCCTCCTCCTCCTCCTCCTCCTCCTCCTCCTCCTCCTCCTCCTCCTCCTCCTCCTCCTCCTCCTCCCTTTTCTTCTCCTCCTTCTCCTCCTCCTGCTCCTCCTCCTCCTCCTCCTTCTCCTCTCCTCCTCCTCCTTCCCCTCCTCCTCTTCCTCCTCCTCCTCCTCCTCCTGATGCTGGTCTTCCTCCTTCTCCTCCTCCTCCTTCTCTTCCTGTTCCTCCTCCTCCATGTCCTTCATTCCTCCTCCTCCTCCTCCTCCTCTTCCTCCTCCTCCTCCTCCTCTTCCTCCTCCTCCTCGTTTTCCCATGCCTCCCGTTCCTCGCCCTCCCGCTCGCTCGTTCGCTCGCTCCTGCTCATTCGTTCCTCCCGCTCCCGCTTAGCAGACGCCTGATGGGGGGGGTGGGGGCAGGCCACGCGGAAAGCGACGTAGTCGAGAAACACACTCAAGGCGGCTTAGCTGCTCAGCATTGCTAAGAAGCTTAGGCCACTTCCCCTGCTCCAATCGATCAAGGTGCGGAAAGGGACTCCGTGCAGTTTGTTCGAGGGGGCCCAGGTCGAAGCCCCCCAGGGCAGCTATACGCCTCGGGCTACTGCGCTTCTGGCTGCGGGGGAAGGGCGTTGCAGAAGAGCTCGGAGCTCGGTCAAAGGTGCCTTGGCCTGCGCTGCGCCTGGTCTGCGGCATCGTCTTCGCGAGGTAGACGAATCATCGCACCACGGCCGCTGGTGGCGTCTGCATCCCGCCGATCAGCGCGACGACCTGCTGCTGCAACTCGCCTACCCTGCGCGCGCGGATCCCGGCCCTGTAGCTGAGCACGATCGGATTCAGACTCGCCTGCACCATCACGCTGAGTAGTGCCGCCGCTGCCACGGCCCACCTCCTTGCCGCGCTGATCCTCGCACTGATACCAGGCCCTGTTGATGACACCGGGCAACAATTCCGCCTCCCGGGTCTCGCTGAGCAGCGCCAGAGCCCGCTGCGACTGCTCGCCTTCTCGCCAACGATCAGGCCAGCGTTGCAGCTGATGGTGTTTGACTCCAGTACGGCTGGCCTTTTTCGCACGCGCTGATGCCAGCGCTGTAGCTGAAGACGTCGGGCTCCAGCTTCGACCCCCGCATCCCGCCGAGCAGCGCCAAGGCGCGCTGCCATTGCTCGCCCTTCGCGCACGCGCTGATCCCAGCACTCAAAGTGATGACGTTGGGCTCCAGTTTTGCCTGCAGCATCTCGCTGAGCATTGCTAGAGCCCACGGCCACTGCTCGCCCTTCTCACACGCGCTGATCCCAGCGCTGTAGCTGACCAATGCGCACCCGTGGTTACACTCTAAGGCCAACCCGCTGGTCTAAAGCGGCTCTGCAGAGGAACGTCACACCGAATCCCACCAGCCCTTTAGGGCGTAGGTGGTCTAGAGCGTTTCCTCTGCCAACCCCCCTTCTTTCCCTTCGGGGAGGGGTTTACCCCTCCCCTTACCCCTCCCCACTGACCTGGACGAGGCGTCCCGCGAGGTGTCAGGGACGCCCAAGATGGCCCAAGACTGCTCCAAGAGCGAAAAGGCGAGAAAACACAAAACATTGATTTTCCTTAGGTTTTGGAAGGATTTTGGCCTCTTGGGGGGGCCCAAGAGGCGCTTCGAGGCACTCTAGAGGGGCAACCCTAATTGGAGCTCCCCCCTTCTTTGATAGATCTCCTCCAAGATGGCCCCAAGAGCGCCCCGAAGGCTCCCAAGAGCGCCCCAAGAGCGCCCCAAGAGGGCCCCGAGAGACCCCAAGAGGCCCCCAAGAAGCCTCTAAGAGGCTGCCAAGAGACCCCCAAGAGGCCCCAAGAGAGTTCAAGATGGCCCAAGACGGCTCCAAGAGCGAAAAGGCGAGAAAGAACAGCACATTGATTTTACCTAGGTTTTGGAAGGATTTTGGCCTCTTGGGGGGCCCAAGAGGCGACTCGAGGCACTCTAGAGGGGCAACGCTAATTGGGGACCCCCTCTTCTTTGATCGATCTCCTCCAAGATGGCCCCAAGAGCGCCCCGAAGGCTCCCAAGAGCGCCCCAAGAGCGCCCCAAGAGCGCCCCAAGAGGGCCCCAAGAGGCCCCAAGAGGCCCCCAAGATGCCCCCAAGAGGCTCCCAAGAGACCCCCAAGAGGCCCCAAGATGCTCCCAAGATGGCCCAAGACGGCTCCAAGAGCGAAAAGGCGAGAAAGCAAAAAACATTGATTTTCCTTAGGTTTTGGACGGATTTTGGCCTCTAGGAAGGCCCAAGAGGCGATTCGAGGCACTCTAGAGGGGCAACGCTAATAAGCAACCCCCCCTTCTTGATAGATCTCCTCCAAGATGGCCCCAAGAGCGCCCCGAAGGCTCCCAAGAGCGCCCCAAGAGCGCCCCAAGAGGGCCCCAAGAGGCCCCAAGAGGCCCCCAAGAGGCCTCCAAGAGGCCTCCAAGAGACTCCCAAAAGGACACAAGAAGCTCCCCGAGATACGCAAGAGGCCCCCGGGACCGCCAAGAGGCCCCAAAGACGGCCCAAGAGGCCCCCAAGCTCGCCATTGTCCTCCTCCTCCTCCTCTTTTTCTCCCTCCTCCCTCCTCCCCCTCCCCCTCCTCCTCCTCCTCCTTCTCCTCCTCCTCCTCCTCCTTCTCGTCCTCCTCGTCCTCGCCCTCCTCCATCTCCTCCTCCTCATCTTCCTCCTCCTCCTCCTCCTCTTCCTCCTCCCCCTCCTCCTCCTGCTCCTCCTCCTGCTCCTCGTCTTCCTCCTCCTACTCCGACGACGACGACTCCTCCTACATCCTCCCCCTCTTGGAACGTATGGCGGCTTAACCCGCTCTTTGTTCTTCTGCATGCTCCCCCGCTTCCCTCATCACCTCCACTCCTCTGGGGCTCATTTCTGGACGGGCTGGTGGGGATACGCGAAGCGTCTAGAATTCAACCGTGTCGGGGCGGGCCTCGACTGCATTTTTTCTCGACGGGTTTAGACTGCAGCGCAATCGGCTGATGCAATGGTTGTGCGGAGAAGCCCGCGAGCTCTGCATCAGAAGGATCCGCCACCGTGCCGCTGGGCACGGAGTGGGCGTGTCCTCAGATCCTTTGCCCAATCCCCTGAGCCTCAGTCCTCGATCCTCAGGGGGATCCCAAATTCTAAAGCTGTCTTGGGCTTGGCGCGGTTCCCCGGGCTCCGAGTCATCTTCTCGCCTGGTTTCTTCGGGCCCAAGAGGGCGCCAAGACGGGCCGCGAGTGTCCCAAGAGGCCCCGAAGACGGTCAAAGACGGTCCCGAGTCGCCGAACGATCGCTCCAAGACGCTCGAGATGGTCCCCAGGCGGCCGAACAGGCCTTCAAGAAGCTCCAAGAGGCCTCCAGGAGGCCTCCCAAGAGAGCCCCAAGAGGCAAACATCATTGTTCGGGCCTGGTTGTTTCATGCGTTTGTCGTTCTCGCCTTTTCGGCTTCCCGACGCTCCCAGACCGCCCTACAGAGGCCCCCAAAAGGTCGTCCCAAGACGACCCGAGAAGCCACGTAGGCCACTCCGGCCAGAGGCTGCTCTTGCGCACGGAGACGGCGGGGCCGCCTCGAGCCCTGCCGTGCGCGCCGCGCCGGCCGCTCGGGAAGGGGCTCCGTCCATGGGCCCTGCGGGTACGGCACACCCAGAGGTCCAACGCACTGCAGAAATCAAGACGGAGGTTCCTCAAAGTTTTTGGCCTCTGGGGCCCCAGAAGCCAAAAAAGAAACACCACAAAACGTCTAAAAAAACGGACTCGCCAGGCCCGGGGACCGTCACAAAACGACGCAGGATGAAAAACCGATCCTGGGGAGTGGGCCGAGACCTCTGGAGGAGGAAGAGGAGGAGGAGGACGAGGAGGAGGATGAGGAGGGAGGAGGAGGAGGAGGAGGAGGAGGAGGAGGAGGAGGAGGAGAGGAGGAGGAGGGAGGAGGAGGAGGAGGAGGAGGAGGACCTCTGGGGACCTCGCATTGACAAAATCACGACGTCGGATCTCTGGGAAACCTTCTCGGGCTCGCGCGCGCGGATCTCGGCGCCGTGCCGCCGAGCATGGGGTCGCGAGGCCTACACCCCATGCTCAGAGGTCAGGAAAGTCTAGGCTCAGACAACGGACTCTTCACTCGGAGCGTCTTCTTGGCCAGTAGTCCGGGTCCAGATCTACACGCATTTCACTGGAAGAAAAACTCAAAAAAATCGCCCCCAAGGTCCAACTGATTCCTAATATTATATTCTTAAACGCAATCGGGAGTCCATGAACATCGTCGCTTTGTCTTAAGATTTCTGATGGGTTATCATTTCAAACATTTGGGACAGCTTCCGGATTTTTTTTTGGAACAAGCCCAGGCCACTCTCTGCTGGTCACGCTGGAGGACGGAAGTGCGCACAAAGCTGGGCCAGCTTTCCGGCCAGTTGGTTAAGAGAGGCTGGCACAGCTTTTCGGAAGGAGGTTTCGTAGTCAGACGTGCTCGACTGTAGTAGAGATGATGTCGGGCTCCAGTCTCAACTCCCGCATTTCATTGTGCAACACCACGGCGAGCTGCCACTGCTCGCCCTTCTCGCACGCGCTGATCCCAGCGCTGAAGATGACCAGTGCATTCCCGTGGACCACACTCGCCCGTGCTCTGCTGTGCTGACATGGCTAAGTAGAGTGACGACGCATCGGCAGAGCCGGAGAGCCCTGGAAAATCGGGAGAACCTGGAGAAGCCAAAGACATCCGAAGAACCAGGAAAGCCAGAGCCCCCCCCCCGATGGTCTGAGATTGGAGGTGGGAGCCGCCGCTGCACACATACATGCGGAGTCTCGCCCAGGTGTTCTGTCTAGTGCGACATGGTGCTGCGTGCCACTGCGTGCTGCTCGTTGCCGCGGCGCGTTGCCGCTCAGCTGCTTGCCGTGGGGGTCTGCTTTCGGTTGCTGCTGCTTGCTTTGTTCTGCTGCGTGCTGATGGCCCTTGCTGTCTGCTTCCCTGCTGATGGACACGATGGCCAAGCCAGGAGGAGAGCGATACGAAACGACAAGAAACACCGCATTTTGGACGCCCGAAATGGGTACGGAAAAAGTGGGCACAATGCCCAACAACAAATGTTGCCCCAAACCAACAGCGGCCGCCATTGGGCAGGCGGCCTTCTGTCTCAAATGTAGACAGGCCGAGGCGACACCGACAGCGAGTCCTGTTCGAAATGAACAGGAACTGTTGTTGGGCATTTTGCCCTTTCTTTCCGTACCCACGTCGGTCGTCCCGACGCATCGAGCGTTCGGCTTCGGACACAAGCTTGCCCGGCGACGTCGAAGAGGTATAGGTGCAGTCGGACCCGGGCCAGGAGAGCAGCCTTCGAGAGCAGGAGAGACCCTGCGCCGGGCAAGGCGCCCCGAACCCTAAGATCTTTCGAGGGTGCCCTCCCTCAGCAGGCACAAAAAGCCAGAGATCCGACGTCGTGTTTTTTTTCCACACGGGGTCCATGGCAGTCTCGACCCTTTCCCCGGGACCGGTTTTTCCCCATATCCTAAGATGGGGTTCTTGTTCCCCATATCCTAAGATGGGGTTCTTGTTATTACTTGGACGCCTCCTACTCCTTCTCCTCCCTCCTCCTTCCTCCTCCCCTCCTCCTCTTTCCCCATACTCAGACATACTCATACTCAGACTTACTCATGCTCAGACTTACTCATACTCAGACCTACTCATACTCAGACTTACTCACACTCAGACATATTCATACACAGACTTACTCATACACAGACTTACTCACACCCAGACGTACTCATACACAGACTTACTCATACCCAGACTTACACATACACAGTATTACTCATACTCAGACTTACTCATACCCAGACGTACACAAACAGACTTTCTCACGCTTGGAGAGCAGATTGTGAGGATGTCTCAGGCGGGGCGCTGGTTTCAGCACCCCTAAGGGGAGCCGCCAGGGGTGTTTGCACGGGCTCGTTCGCGGCCATTTTGTGGGGATGTCTCAGGCGGTTTGCTTGTTTCTGGGCCCAACATCCTTCGCTTTCGGAGCAGATTTGGAGGATGTCTCGAGCGAGGCGCTCATTTCAGCACCCCTAAGGGGAGCCGCCAGGGGTGTTTGCACGGGCTCGTTCGCGGCCATTTTGTGGGGATGTCTCAGGCGGTTTGCTTGTTTCTGGCCCAACATCCTTCGCTTTCGGAGCAGATTTGGAGGATGTCTCGAGCGAGGCGCTCATTTCAGCACCCCTAAGGGGAGCCGCCAGGGGTGTTTGCACGGGCTCGTTCGCGGCCATTTTGTGGGGATGTCTCAGGCGGTTTGCTTGTTTCTGGGCCCAACATCCTTCGCTTTCGGAGCAGATTTGGAGGATGTCTCGAGCGAGGCGCTCATTTCAGCACCCCTAAGGGGAGCCGCCAGGGGTGGTTGCACGGGCTCGTTCGCGGCCATTTTGTGGGGATGTCTCAGGCGGTTTGCTTGTTTCTGGCCCAACATCCTTCGCTTTCGGAGCAGATTTGGAGGATGTCTCGAGCGAGGCGCTCATTTCAGCACCCCTAAGGGGAGCCGCCAGGGGTGGTTGCACGGGCTCGTTCGCGGCCATTTTGTGGGGATGTCTCAGGCGGTTTGCTTGTTTCTGGCCCAACATCCTTCGCTTTCGGAGCAGATTTGGAGGATGTCTCGAGCGAGGCGCTCATTTTCACCCCCCAGGTGGGCCAGATTTTGAGGATGTCTCGATCGGTTTGCTTGTTTTGGTGGCCAGGCTCGTGGGCGCAGATTCTTCTCAGGATGCCACAGGAGGCCCAACAGGCTCCAGGAGGCCCCAGGAGACCACATGAGGTCCCAGGAGGCATCAGGAGGCCACAGAAAGACTCAAGAGGCCACAGGATGTCCCAAGAGGCTCCAGGAGGCCCCAGGAAGCTCCAGAAGGCCTCGGGAAACCACAGGAGGCCCCAGGAGGCAACAGGAAGCGCCAGGAGGCCTCGGAAGGCAACAGGAGGCCCCGAGAGGCCCCAGGAGCAGGAGGCCTCAGAAGGCAACAGGAGTGGCTCCAATCCCATGTGTTTTACGTATGCTCCTATCGATTGGGCCTCACCTGGAGCACGATTCTTTGATGTTCTACGTATGTTTCTATAGATGGTCCTTCTCCTGTGTACACAATCCTAAATGTTTTACTCATGTTCCTATGTATTGGGCCTCTCCTGGGGCACGAGTCCTTGGTGTTTTACGCGTGTTCCTATAGATTGCCCTTCTCCTGTGGCTCTAATCCCTCCCGTAGCCATTTTGGCTCAAGCCGTTCCCTTTCTGCTCGCTCTCGTTTTGGGCCCCGCGGGAGGCCGCAGTGATCGGACGCTTGGGGAGATGGCTGCGGGCGGCGGCCAAGCAGCCCGCGCGGCTGCTGAGCCGCCATGCGCTGGGGGCTCCCTCTGGCCCGCGAGGCGCTCCAGGCAGGCGGCGGCTCGCGCTGCCTGCGCTGGGCGGCTGCAGGCGGCCCTGGCGCGGGTGACCGACCTCGAGGCGGAGTGCGCGCGGCTCCAGGCGGAGCTGGGCCACGCGCTGGACGCTAGCCAGGCGGTGGCCACGGCTGCGGCGCGCGCAGCCGCGCAGGAGGCCCGCGGCTCCGCGGCCCCTGCGACGGATGCTGTCCATGACGGTGGTGGTCTTCCTGGTGCTGGCTCTGGCGGCGACGTCGACAGCTTGTGCGAGGACTCCGCGGACCTGGACGGCAAGAGGGACCCGCTGCTCCGCGCCGCGGTCCCCGAGGTCGTCGCAAGGCTGGCGCTGGTCGCGCCCGTCATGGCGGCGGACCTCTTCAACGAGCCTGCAGCCACCCTGGTCGTCGGGCGTCGGAACGTGGTCTGCCACAACCCGACGATCTCGGCGGCGGAGGTGCGCAGGCTATCTCAGCGGGCGCTCAACCGCCTGCAACGCTCGGCTGCTCCGAGGGTACGGCGGGGTCGGCATGGGGGGCAGCCTCGTCACGGTCGCAGCGCTGGTGTTCGCGGCCGTGGAGCTCTTCCTCCTCTTCGCCCTGCTGGTGCTGGGCCTCCGGTGCGGCTGCGGCCGCCTCGCGGGGCTTCCGGCGCCCTGCCCCACCGGCGCCAGCCCGCGGCCCGCTCGGCCGCCGAGGGCGTGTCGGCTTCCTGGGAGGTCGCCTGCCGCCGCGGGCGCAGCCTCCCAGCGGGCGCCCGCTTCGCTCTCGCTGATCGAGCGCGTCTTTCGGCTGCCCCCGTGCCCGCCCCGCTCGCCTCGGGGCCCCGCTGGTGGAAAGGGGACCTCGAGCATGCGGAGCAGGGCTCGGCCAGGCAGCTTGCCTGCCACGAGTTCGGAGGCGACCTGAAGGAGCTGGACGGCTTCAACCACTCCGCGGCGTGCGCGAGTGCGGCCTCGAGCGCGCCCCCTTCGGCTTGCGACGCGGACTTCGTGGTGGCGGAGGGCCCCGAGGCTCTCACCGTCGGCGCTGCGGCTGACGACGTCGACGACGGGCAGGGAGACGCCTCCGTGGTGTTCATCTCGGCCGACGGGCTCGAGGAAGGGCCCGAGGAGGATGTCGTGGAGGAGGTGCACGGTGACGTGCTGGAGCTGGTGGTGGGGGACGCCGCGGCCCTCGCGCCCGCTCCCCAGCTTGGTGCGGCGGTTCGTGCTCGCCTTCGCCTCGATCGACTCCGACTTCAGGTCGTCAAGGGTGCCGCGGTGCCCATCGACGACCGCGACCTCCGCAGACCTGGCTGGCAGGCCGCCGATGCCGCAGCTGGGGTGGAGGTGCCCCCGACGCCTGCCCAGCAGCGCGAGGGGCTCCGCTGGGTGAGACGGATTCTCGCTGATCCTGGGGCCTGGCACGGAGGCGCGGTCTGGGAGCCTGAGTCCATCGAAGAGGCGGCCAGACGCATCGACGGCGAGGGCTCACGCCGCGCCCGCCGTGCCGCTCGCTGACCCAGCGCGCCCGCTGCCGCGGCGACACTCCTCGAGCTGTTGCGGTAGCCTCTGGGCGCATTTCTGCTTCTCACCTTTTGTGGGAGGCGCCGCATTGCCCTTGCCATCTCTCTTGCAAGCGTGCCAGCGGCTGAGACGTCCCGTGGGCTCGGATGCGCTCGAGGCGGCGCCTTTGTGGCCCTCGCGCGGCCGTCAATACGACGTGCTGCGAGCCTGCGTGGGGCGACAGGGCTTCCCTGGCTCTCTCGTTGCGGAGCCGAGCGTTGCGCTTGGTTAGCCTGATAGTAAAAAAGTGACTCTAATCCGCACTGTTTTATGTACGTCTGTTGCTATAGATTTCGCCTCTCCTGGGGCACGAAACCTTCCTCGGAGGTCCCAGGAGGTCCCTAGAGGCTCCTGGAGACCCCAGGAAGCCCCAGTAGGTTTCAGGAGGCCCCAGGAGGCCCCAGGCTCATGCACAGAGACGCGCTCGTACTAGTGAGGCTCATTCACACTCCAATTCATTCGCAGTTAGATTGATGTCCAGACCGTCACAACTGAAGCCCGTTAATATTCGAAAGCTCTTGCGCCTAGACATTCACGGCGGACAGGTCCATGCGAGTAGATGCACATATGGGGAGCTCCACGCAGTGAACAATTATTACTTGGACGCCTCCTACTCCTCCTTTTCCTCCCTCCTCCTCTCCTCTTTCCTCCTCCCCTCCTGTCGGACTTACTCATACCCAGACTTGCTCATACACAGACTTACTCATACTCAGACTTACTCATACTCAGACCTACTCATACTCAGACTTATTCACACTCAGACATACTCATACACAGACTTACTCATACACAGACTTACTCACACCCAGACGTACTCATACACAGACTCACTCATACCCAGACTTACTCATACACAGTTTTAGTCATACTCAGACTTACCAGATTGTGAGGATGTATCAGGCGGGGCGCTGGTTTCAGCACCCCTAAGGGGAGCCGCCAGGGGTGGTTGCACGGGCTCGTTCGCGGCCATTTTGTGGGGATGTCTCAGGCGGTTTGCTTGTTTCTGGGCCCAACATCCTTCGCTTGGAGAGCAGATTGTGAGGATGTCTCAGGCGGGGCGCTGGTTTCAGCACCCCTAAGGGGAGCCGCCAGGGGTGGTTGCACGGGCTCGTTCGCGGCCATTTTGTGGGGATGTCTCAGGCGGTTTGCCTGTTTCTGTGCCCAACATCCTTCGCTTTCGGAGCAGATTTGGAGGATGTCTCGAGCGAGGCGCTCATTTCAGCACCCCTAAGGGGAGCCGCCAGGGGTGGTTGCACGGGCTCGTTCGCGGCCATTTTGTGGGGATGTCTCAGGCGGTTTGCTTGTTTCTGGGCCCAACATCCTTCGCTTGGAGAGCAGATTGTGAGGATGTCTCAGGCGGGGCGCTGGTTTCAGCACCCCTAAGGGGAGCCGCCAGGGGTGGTTGCACGGGCTCGTTCGCGGCCATTTTGTGGGGATGTCTCAGGCGGTTTGCTTGTTTCTGGGCCCAACATCCTTCGCTTGGAGAACAGATTGTGAGGATGTCTCAGGCGGGGCGCTGGTTTCAGCACCCCTAAGGGGAGCCGCCAGGGGTGGTTGCACGGGCTCGTTCGCGGCCATTTTGTGGGGATGTCTCAAGCGGTTTGCTTGTTTCTGGGCCCAACATCCTTCGCTCTTACATATCCCACTGCCAACTATCCTACAACATATGCACATGTGGGAAGCTCCAAAGCTACCACGGGCTGAAAAGGGGAAGGCCTGGCAGCTGAGGAGGGGGGATGAAGAGGAAGAGGCTCGCATTCAACCATACTCAAAGCTCACTCTGACTCATACGCAATCACTCGCATTAGGGGTCACTCGTCTTCGTCGGCCCTGTCGCCCACGTGGACGCGCTATTGTAGTCGACCGCTCATGAACAGACGCTCACCACGGCATGACATAAAACATGAGATGCACATATGGGGAGCTCCACGCAGTGAGCAATTCATTGCGAGTCGTTTTTTGCCAGTCCTGGGGCCTGGCGAGGGCCCCTATAGAGGCCGAAAATGGCGCGCAAAACCTCCGCCTTGATTCTTGTCTCCCATGCGCTGGACCTCTGGGAACGTCCAACGAGCACAAACAGAAAACACGAGGGCACCCTCCCCGAACCGACCTCGACCCCTCACGGCGGTCCGACTCGCACCGCTGGGGGGCCGGCGTGGGCCTCCCCAGGGCCGAACCTGCACGGTGCGCTTCGTTTTCGTGCTGTTTTCGTTGTCCCTCGCCTTTGTCTCCAAGCCGCCTCTGCTGCAAGACGAAGTCGAAACGAGAACGGCCCACGAAAGCACCAGAAACACCGTCTGGGTCCAGCCCTGCTTCTTAGACGGCGCCTGCCTCACATGTATAGAGAGGGCCCGCGCTTTCTGAGAAGCAAGGGTGCCTCTAAGAAGCCTTCCCCCCTCCCTCTGCCACCCTCTGCGCATGGCCGACGACTGTAGGTCGCCCCTCCAATTACCACCCCGCCCAAGGCGAGACACCGCAGTGCGCGCCAAGGGGCGCGGTACTGCGTAGAGCGCAGCCTGGGGTGGGGGGGGGCGCGGCCACGCGGAGGTCGGTCGATGGGACGGTCGCTCTGGAGCTCCGAGGAGCTGAGGGGAGGAGGAGGAGGAGGAGGAGGAGGAGGAGGAGGAGGAGGAGAGGAGGAGGAAGGAGGAGGAGGAGGAGGAGGAGGAGAGGAGAGAGGATGAGGGAGTGAGGAGGGAGGAAGAGGAGGAGGGAGGAGGAGGAGGAGGAGGAGGAGGAGAAGGAGGAGGAGGAGGAGGAGGAGGAGGAGAAGGAGAAGGAGGAGGAGGAGGAGGAGGAGGAGGAGGAAAGAGGAGGAGGGAGGAGGAGAGGAGGAGGAGGAGGAGGGAGGAGGAGAGGAGGAGAGGAGGAGGAGGAAAGAGGAGGAGGAGGAGGAGGGAGGAGGAGGAGGAGGAGGAGGGAGGAGGAGGAGGAGAGGAGGAGGAGGAGGAGGAGGAGGAGGAGGAGGAGGAGAGGAGGAGAGGAGGAGGAGAGAAGGAGGAGGAGAGACGAGAGGAGGAGGACGGAGGAGAGAGGAGGAGGAGGAAAAGGAAAAGGAAGAGGAGGAGGTCTAAACACCGTTTAGGTCCAGCCCTGGGCCTCCCCTCTGGCCTCCCGGAGCGCACCCGCGCCTGCACGGCGCGGCCCGCACGCCCTGTGAAGGCCGGAGAGAGCGCTGGTGGGGCCTGTGTTCCACCACCACCACCACCACCACCACCACCACCACCACCACCACCACCACCACCACCACCACCACCACCACCACCACCACCACCACCACCACCACAGGTTGGAAGGGGGAGGGGGTCCTCCTCCTCCTCCTCCTCCTCCTCCTCCTCCTCTCTCCTCCTCTCTCCTCCTCTCTCCTCCTCCTCCTCCTCCTCCTCCTCCTCCTCCTCCTCCTCCTTCTCCTTCCCCCCTCTCCAACTTGTGGTGGCGCTAGTGGAATACGAGGCCCATCAAGCGTGGAGCTGGGTGCACAGCCGCGGATCACGCACGTGCCGACGCGTGTGCAAGGACACCCGCGGGCCCCGCGGCGCAGCGCAGGGGGAAGGCGGCTTGGCCCCTGGGCGGCCTGCCCCTGCGCAACGGGGGGGGCAGCCCGGCGGCTTCTTGCACGCCCGGCGGTGCGGCGGGTAGCGCATCTGCCCAAGGTGCCGGACTGGGCGCTGCTGGTCCGGGCGCGCGCGGCTGAGCGCAGCGCCCGAACTCGCGAGTCCAAACAAGAAGCGAGCGCAATCGCGGGCCCCGCAGCAGAGCGGAGGGCGTGTGCCAGTGGTGGGGCTTGGATCCTCTGGCGTCGGAGGCTCTCCCGGGGGGGCGTGCTCGGGTTCTCTTGCGGCCCTGGTTTGGGCCTCGCTGGAGAGCTCTGGAGCTCTCGGGGGCTCCGATTCGGGGTAATTATCGGGAATTGCTTTCGTTACTCCCAGGAGTCTTGACATTGCTCTTTGCAAGTTTGGGGCCGCTGAGGCAGTCTTCCAGGCCGTCTCGGGGCCGTCTTGTTGGGGCCGTCCTGGAGGTCAGCCGGGGCCATCCGGGGCTTTCTTCGTGGCGCCTTGGCCGCTCTTGAGGGGTGTCTTGAAGTTCTCAGGCTCTTTGGGAGGCGACCTCGTGGTATGGGGACCAACGCGGGCCCGACGATGCACTCCATCCATCCCTGGTGGAGCTGGTGCCAAAGGCACCCATAGGCAAACTACGCACAGACCCAGAGATCCGACGTCGTGATTTTTTCAATACGGGGTCCCAAGAAGTCCCGACCCATTCCCCAGGACCGGTTTTTCGTCCTGAGTCGTTTTTTGACGGTCCCGGGGCCCGGCGAGGGCCCCCAGAGGCCAAAAACTTAGAGAAACCTCCGTCTTGATTTTTTCAATACGCTGGATCTCTGGGGAAGGAGCGCGAAGGCCAGGCGGTTCGCGAAGCGAGCGTCCAAGGGCTCCTCGGGCTGCTTCGGGCTCCTCCCGGGCCACCCCTGCAGGAGCCGTGCGGGGCCCGCCTCGAGCATCGGGCTCGTCCTGGCGATCGCGTGGGCCTTCCGGGAGCCGGCTCCGACGCGGCTCGTGGGCTCCTGGGCCTCCCTCTGAAGCATCCCAGACATCGGGCGTCTCGAAAAAATCGAATCAAAGGTTTTTCGTCGTTTTCAGCCTCTTGGGGTCCTCGCCGGGCCTCGGGACCGTCAAAAAAGGACTCGGGGCGAAAAACCGGCCCTGGGGAAGTGGTCGGGAGGTCCAGGGCCCGCGTCTCGGAAAAATCGAGACGCCGGATGTCTGGGATTAATGCATTACGAGCGAAGTGAACCCCACCCTCCCCCTCAGAAATCGTGGGGGGTAGGTTCGCACGTGGCCCCCCATTATTAATGGGCGCCTGGCCCGGGCTCACCCGGAGCCGCCGCGGGGCCTATGGCCGGGCTGTCTGGGCAGGGCCGTCCATCGCGGGGGCCGTCCTGGGCCCAGCGGGGCCTGTCTCCGCAGGGCCAGGAGGCCAGCAGCACAGGATGTCGTGTGTTGGAGGCTCTCGGGAGCCTGTTGGGCGCCTCTTGCAGGGCGCTGCTGTGGGCGTGCATGGGGCCCGCCCAAGGTCTTGGGCCGATCGCGACGTGCCGTGGGGCAACCTGGGGGCACCCCGGGGCCGGCCTGGTGCGTGCATTGCAGCGGCATGGGGCCATCCTGGTTCGGCTGGTCCTGAGCTGGTCTTGGAGGCGTCTGGGACTTCTTGTACGGTCGGGCCTCAGACAGGATAGCATCGTTTAAGAACATTAGACTCTCCGCCAGCCCAAACTGAAGAACATTCGAGGGCACCCTCCTCCAGGATGCACAAGACAATCCAACAAGCACAAAGAGCATTAGGGTACCCTCCCCGAACCGACCTCGATCTTACGATCCGGTCCGACCGTACCCGTCGGGAGTCCCAGGCCAGCGATGAACCAATGCGAAAGCACTTGAAACACACAGCATGGTGCTCTTGAGGGCCTGTTTGGGAGTTGTTGTGGGGGCGTTTGGGGCCTGGCGGTGTGTTGGGCCTGTCTTGGTCTTGGTTTGGGGCATCGTTGGGGGCCTCGTGGACTGCCTTGATGCCGTCTTGGGCTGGTCTTGGGCTGGTCTTACGCCAGTCGTGGTTCCACGTTGGCGCGGCGCGGGGCCAGGCTGGAAATTAGTAGACGCGCGCATTCCACTACACGAAAAGTAACTACTCGCAAATGGCCTGGACCCTACGCGGGGGATCTACGATACATTACATCGAAGCAGGCATGTGTTTCCGGACGTTTGCGCGTAGGCACTTTGCGAGTAGTGGAACGCGCTCGGAGAATTCGAGAGTATGTTCCGCAGGCGTTGTAGTACAGATCACGTCGGGCTCCAAGTTCGCCTCGCGCATCTCGCTGAGCAGCGCCAGAGCCCGCTGCCACTCCTCGCCCTTCTCGCAGGCGCTGACCCCAGCGCTGTAGCTGACTAGGGCTGACCCGTGGACTCCGTCCACGACATCTTTCTGGAATGGTTCTCGGAGGAACGGCGCTGATTGTATCGAAAATCTACAAACACGGCGGCGGCTCGGGCGGCGGCAGCGAGACCGCGCCTTCGTGTCCGAGCTCTTGCAGCGCTCCAGCAGCTTGGCCCAGCGCACTGCTCGTTGACCCCCCTCCTATTGATGGCAGTTTCGAAGTCTCTCGGGGATGTGCGTCGAAGTCGAAGCCCATCTGAGGCGTCTCAGGAGCGCCCGGGGAAGGGCTCGGGAGGCCATCGGGGAAAGCCACCGAAAGCGCCGGGGAGGCTCGCAAGGATCTACAGGGAGGGCCCAAGAGAGCTTCAAGAAAATTTGAAAGTCTAGAATCTTTAGAGAAACCGCTGTTGGGTCGGCCATCACCTCTGGGCACACCTTGATGGTGCGATCC
This sequence comes from Prorocentrum cordatum, assembly GCA_963575745.1. Taxonomy (NCBI): domain Eukaryota; class Dinophyceae; order Prorocentrales; family Prorocentraceae; genus Prorocentrum; species Prorocentrum cordatum. The sequence goes on from CAUYUJ010015973.1 coordinate 128,238, forward strand.
AGTCGCATCACCGCCAACGGGAGGGTTTGTTCGCCATGTCCCATTCTGTTCGCCCAGAGAGTCTGTGGAGGCCTTCGGGCGAACAGAACGGGACAGGGCAAGGAATGGGGAAGACTTGTCCGAATCTCCTGGGCCCCCAGGTGCTCGTCCGAAGAAAGCGGAGAGGTCCCTGGGTCATATCTATTGGCTGCTGTCCCAGGGGTCCGGTCTGGTTGGCCCGAAGAGTTTGCCAAGGCCCCTGGGGGAACATAATGGCACAGCATATGGGGCAAAGGGGGGCGGTAGCTGGCCTGTCAGACCCGGCGTTCGTCTTCTGCCCAAGCGGCGCGGGGCCCACGGGCCCCAGGGTTGGCGGCCCGCTGGGTTTCCTCTTGTTCGCCCACAGGGTTGGAGGAGGCCTCCAGGCGAACAGAATGGGGCAGGACAATGAATGTGGGAGACTTGTCGCAAGCTCCCAGCCACCCCGAGTGTTCGCCCGAAGGGTGTGGGGCCGCGGTGGTTCCCTCAAAGGGCCGTCTTGGAGCCGTCTAGGCCCGTCTTCAGGGCGCCGTTTGCCGTGATGGGGCCGTCTTGGTTCGTCGTGGGCCCCTCATGGGCGCGTCCGTAGGCCGTCCTGGGCCCATCGGGGTCCTTGTTGGCACTATCGTGGGGCTGTCTTGGAGCCGTCTGGGACCGTGAGGGGGCCGCCTTGGAGTCGTCTTGGGCCCCTCCTGTGCGCTTCCTTGGGCCGTCCTGGGCCCAGCAGGGGCCGTGTTGGCACCGTCTTGGGGCTGTCTTGGAGCCGTGTTGAGCCGTCGCAGCGCGCCTTGGGTTGTGCTGGGTCCGAATTGGCCCGTCTTGGGGCCTTCCTGGGCGTTTCCTCGGACCCTCCTGGGACTTTCTGGGGCCTCTTGGTGCATCGGACCGCCGAAATGGCGGGAAACGCAAAAGGTGGAACAGTAACCAACGGAAAATAAACGATTTTTGCCAGCTGGGGCTCTCTTGCCATCTTGGCCCGTCTTGAGGCCCCGACCGGGCGCGTCCTTGGGCCGTCCTGGGCAGTCGTCTTGGGCCGTCTTGAGCGCGCCTTGGGCCGTCCTGGGCCCGTCTGGGGCCGTGTTGGCACCCTCGCGGCGAGGAAGCTCGGAGGCGGGCTCGAGGCCTCTTTGGGGCCATTTTGGAAGCTGTTGGGGCCTCTGTTGGGGCCTCGTTTGGGCTCCTTGGGAGCCCCCTGGGGCCTCTTCGGGGGATTCTTGGCGGCCCCTTGGGGCCTCTTGGGGGCCTGTTTGGGCCTCCTAGCGCCCTCTTGGGGCGGAAGGCTCGGATTTTCGGTCTGTGGTCCCCCTCTTGGCCCCCTCTTGGGCCTGTCTTCGGGCCCTCGTGGGCCGTCTTGAGCGTCTCTTGGGTCGTCTTGGGGCCCTCTTTGGGCTGTCTTGGGCCGCTCTTGGAGGCCTCTTGGTCTGTTCTGGGGCGCTCTTGGAGGCCTCTTCGGCCGTCTTCGAGCGTCGGAAAGCGGAAAAGGCGAGAAGGCCAAAATTCTTCCAAAACCGTCGTAAAGTGGATGATTTTGGCCGCTCGGGGCGAAGCCGAACGGCTCGTGCAGCTCGTGGAGAGGACGGGGGGAGGACCAGAGTGTAGGTGGACTACGGAGCGCCTGAGCGCGCCGCGGCAGCGACTCCGTGGAGGAGGAGGGGATCTGGTGAGCTCGTGTCGTGGCGAGCTGCGCTGCTGCTCTTGACACCGCGTGGAGCGCTCAGCCCTGCACCATCGGCAGCTTTGAAATCGCGAGGTCGTTCACGTCGGCCGATTCTGGACCAGTGTCGGCGCTGAATCCTCGGTGCCGGCGCTGGTGTCGCCGTCGCGCCGACGCGACGCGAATCTGCGCAACCCTCCCCGCTGCTCGGTGAAGAGGGCCAAGAGACTCGTCTTCAGGTGGCGCGAGACCTGGCAGGCAGCGGAGAGGAGGAACGGCACGAGGAGGAGGGAGAAGGGAGCGAGCGCTCCGGGAAAGCCCTCGAGACCGCCAGCTGGCGCCCAACACAACCCAGAGGCCCCAAGAGGCCCCCGAGCGGCCCCCCAAACGCCCGTGCGAGCCAGTGTGGCCAGCCCAGTGGTCCGATTGGTTTCTGGGTCGGCGGGCTGGCATAAGCCTCGTGAACAGCTTTTGGCCGAACCGCCTGCTCTCTGGTTGCTTGGTCTGTTGCTCGTCCGCCCGCACCCGGCCGCTTCCTGCCGCTTGCTGCTGCGTGGCGCTGGTATTCACAACTTCCTGTAGATATGCTGTCATGTCTCGCCGCTACGGCCTGGTGTTGGCCGTGGCGCGTTGGTACTTGGTGCGGCTTGGCGTGCTGGGTGCTGCTGATTGGCGCTGGCTGGTGCTGCGTGCCTTGAGAGTACTGGGGCATCTTGGAAGCAGCTTGGGCCATCGTGGAGGCCTCTCGCAAAGCAGTTCGACCGTTTGAAGGCGCTCCCGTGTGCATCTTCGGAATATCGTCGTAGCCCTCGGGTGCCTCTGGGGTGAGGCCTCTGGGGGGCCCCTTAGAAGCGTGGGGCGCACTGGGGTCCTCTTGGAGGCATGTGAAAGCCTCTTGGGGTCTCTTGGGGGCCTCTTGGGGGCGTCTTGGAAGCCTCTGGGGGAGATGTGTGGGCCCGTTGGGCCGTCTTGACGCCGTCTGGGGGCCCTGTGGGGCGATCCTGAAGACGGCCAGCCTGGGGCCTCGTGAGGGCCACCTTAGGCGGCCCTCCAGGCAGTCTTCGGGCTCGCTTGGGACCCCCCCTTGGGCCTTTCCTGGGCCATCTTGGGGGCATCCACGAGGCCTCTTGGGTCGACGTGGACTGTGGAAAGCCTGGGTAGGCGAGACCGCAAGAATCCTTCGCAGACGAAAAACTCTGAGTTGGGTCTCTCAGGGCCTTCCTGAAAATTTTCTTGGCGCCCTCCCACGGCGTCTTGGGGGACTCCTGGGCCCTGGTGGGGGGCATCTTGGAGCCATTTCGGACCGCTCTTGGAGCCAACTTCTGCCACTTCTGGACTTAAGATGGGCTATCTTGGGCCTGCTGGGGTCATCTCGGTGGCACATGATGTTGACATCGTGGCACCCACTTCTAGATAATGACTGCCTACCAGACCACCCCAGTCCAACTCGAAGACCTGGACTTCGGATTGGGGGGGTATGGGTTCCATTGATGTTTTTCAATGTTCCCCGGCCCCCCACCGAATGGAAATTGAGGGCACATCGGGGCCTTCGGGTTGGATTGGGGTGGTTCGGTGTTTGGAGTCCCGAAACGGTGCGGTGACAGACCGTGCGGTGACCTTAACATCCCCCAAAACCTCACCGCACGGTCCGTCACCGCACGGTCTTGGGACCTCGGAGGCCCCTGTCGCCTGAGACGACCTCTGAGAACGACCCGAGTCCCAAAACCGCACGGTGACCCCGAATCCCCACCGACTCACCGCACGGTGTGGTCACCACCCCGTTTGGGGGCCCCCCATGGTGGGCGGTGAGATAGTGGGGCTCCGGAGGAGCCTCCGAGGCCGCTTGGGCGAGGAGCCGAAGCCGCGCTCGGGGCAGGGAGCTTCCTGGCGCGCCCCGGGGCGTCAAGGCCGAGAACTGGCAGGGTGCTTGCCCACGACAGCACGCCTGCATGAGAGGGTGAGGCTTGCAGCGCGCACCACAGCAAAACCTAGAGCGCGCTTCTGTGTTTTCGGCGATAATGGGCATTATGGGGGGGCGGAGGGGCCAGGGAGGGGGGGGTATCATGTAACGCCTCCCCCCCGCCGTGCGCACGGCGGCAGTGCCCGGAGCGCACTGGGGGGGAGGGGCGTTACGTCATAGGGGGGGAAGGGGGGCCGGGGGCTAGAATGCCCATGATGCCCCAAGCAATAAAGAAACACGCTCCTTCGAATGGGCAGAATTGGTCGCGACACGGCCCCGCCGACATGGCGCAGAAAGGCGGAGCAACACACCCGAGAGGACGGCGACGACGGCGTCGGCAATGGTGGACGAGCTTGCTCGCGTCACGAAACGGCCCACACGGCGCACCATGGCAGACTGTCAGCACGTGAGGGGGCTGTCCGGGCACCGCAGCGTCGGAGCGGCCCCGTGGCTGGCTGACAGTCGCTGCAGTTGGCCGCCCCTTGCCGACATTCACTGCCGACCGCTGCCGCCTGCCAGGCCTCGCTGCCGAATCGGTGCTGCTGCCGCCTGCTGCTGCGCGAGGCTGCTGCGCAGAGCGGGTTTGGGGCTGCGTGCTGAGGCGCTCGGGCCTCTCTTGGGATCGTGCTGGAGGGCAGCGTCGGGCCCTCAGGGCGCCAGGGGGGCCCGCTTGGGGCCAGGTGGGGACTCGCCATCGCTCGGGCATCCATTCCCTGTGCATGTTTCGGCATTGGTGCGCGAGTGTGTGTGTGTGTGTGTGTCTGTGTGTGTGCGTGTGTGTGTGTATGTGCGTGCGTGTGTGTTTGCAGGTGTTTATGTGTGTCTGTGTTTGTGTGTGTTACTATTTAGTGTGTGCGTGCGCGTGCGCGTGCGCGTGCGCGTGCGCGTTCGCGTGCGCGTGCGCGGGCGCGGGCGCGGGCACGGGCGCGGGCGCGGGCGCGAGCGTGGGCGTGGGCGTGGGCGTGGGAGTGTGCGTGTGCGTGTGCGTGTGCGCGTTCGTGTGCGCGTTCGTGTGCGTGTGCGTGTGCGTGTGCGTGGGCGTGGGCGTGGGCGTGGGCGTGGGCGTGGGCATGGTCGTGCGCGTGTGCGTGTGCGTGGGCGTGGGCGTGGGCGTGTGCGCGCGTTCGCGTTCGCGTTCGCGTTCGCGCGTGCGCGTGTGCGTGT
>CAUYUJ010015973.1:133133-160826 GCA_963575745.1 Prorocentrum cordatum
GTGCGAGGGCTGCACGAAGCGCATGGCCCAGGGGCACCATCACCAGGGGGGTCGCGGCCAGCCGCGGCGGCAGCGTCGGCGCCATGGCGGCGCGCGGAGGGAGGGAGGGAAGAGGCGCAGGAAGGAGGAGGGAGGGGACGGGGAGGAGGAGCGCCCCGCATGCGTGGAGGCCCCAGCAGGCGGGGCGTCGGCGTCAGGCGGCTCAGCGCCAGCGCAGAGGCTGCCCGGCGGGCGGCCCTTGCTGTGGGCGTGCTGCGGCCATCCGCGCCGCTCGCCGCACCGGGGGCCGAACTGTGGCGAGGGCCAACGCAGGGCGGGAGACAACACTGCGGCCAGGGCCGAGGGAGGCAAGGCACAGCCTGTGTGGACCGCGCGTGGCGAGCTGCGGCGCCCGTCCGGGGCAGCTGCCTGCATCAAAACTGTGGCCGAAGCCGTGGGGCCACGCGCTGGAGCCCCATATGCCCCGGACCCCCCACATTCCCCATGTTTTCGGGATGTGCGCCTTCACCTCCACTTCCCATCTGTTCCATACTTTCCGGGGGAACGACGATTGTTTGTGTCGATGTGTGTTCTTCCCTCCTGAAGATAAACCTCCCCGTCGCACCACCAGAAGTGCCGCCAGGGCGGACCGGGAGTTTCGCTCGAGACTTCCTCACCATGTTTGACCTTGAAGCTTGAAAGGCCGATTAATTGCATACAGCCATATGTGATTGAAAAAAAAGTCATTGCAGAAATCTGGGCCAGCTTCCCGAAAGGTTCGTAAAGCAAGCTTGGGCCAACGTCTGACGCTGGAGTGGCGAAGGTGCTCAAGAAACTGGGCCAGCTGTCCAGCAAGTTGGTAAAGAAACGTTGGGCCAGCTTTTCGGGAGGAAGCTTCTTAGTCATATGCTGGCCCGTACATATGCACAAGGATGGAAGGTGCACCGTTTCTGGAGTGGGCTCTCGCCTCGGCGCCGCGCACATTAGTCCTAAAGGCTTTCAACAAACACAATAATGAAGAGCGGTACCTTTTTTCAAAACAGGCTGTGGCCTCAGCGCCGTGCGCCTTCTCATTCAAGCTTGCACCTGCAAGGATATATGGTGGGTCCATGGAGCACAGTATGTCTGAGTGGGGGGATGCGTCCAGGACTTCCCCTACGGAGTGTTATGCATTTCTGCGCGATGCTCTATGCGCGATTGCCCAGCGTCACTTTACTCGGTCTTCTGATTCGTCTTCCTCGGCCATCCGCTCGCTTGCTACTGCACGGGAGGTAGCTATCCACAGTCGATCCCGGGCTATGGCTTCTCTGCTTAGTACGTTTGCAAGTTGCAATATCAGAGCACATGGTCCGCGTGTATGGTTTGATGCATGGAAGGGTACCGTGCACTTGTTGCGCACCACGCGGCTCGCAGCACAAGCACGCAAGCATGTTGACATGGAGCGCACGAAATGCCTCACGGAAGAGTTCAACATGTTGTGGGGGCAGCGACGTTTCGCAGAATTGTGGCGTGTGGCACGGTTGTTAGCAGGCAAGAAACCCCAGTTCAAACACCGTACGGGTTCTTTGCCTCCCGCGGGAGAGCCCACCAAAGCAGAGTGGTCCGAATTCTTAGCTCAGCCGGGAGGTCTCGGAGGATGTTCCGCTGAAGAGATATCTTTGGAACACGTTCGTGAGCAATCGAATTGTTCCAGGGAGGCTCCCACCGCGCGGCACTTTGCCGAAGGACGTGGTTTGCTCCATTTGCTCAGGTATGAAGTTCGACGGTCTGCTTGTCGGAAATCTGTGCCGGAAGGGGAAGTTCCGAATGAAATTTGGCGTCTCGTTCTCAATCCAGCTATTGTGTACACCGGCTACAAACAGGCTGCTGTGCGTGATTCGTCGTTTCGCCTACCGCCTGGAGTTACCGAGAGACTTCACCACTTGCTGGCAGCGGTTTGTGCTAATCGCAGTGCCCCTGTTGATTTTCACATTGCCAAGGGTTTCAAGGTCCCAAAGCACAACCACAAACCTGCATGCGCAGGTTGGCGGATTGTATATTCTTTGCCGTCGCTGGCGAAGGCACTGTTCCGAGGACTCCACCGGCGTTGCGACCACCCACCAACACCTCATCATGCTGCTGGTTGCGTCCCGGGCAGAAGACGGGAGGAAGCCATCATTGTCAGGCAGATTGTTACGCACAAGTTGAACGCCAATAGGATCAGTAACAGCACCAAGTTCTACGATGCCACGAATGCGTTTACTTCTGCTTCCACGGAGGCGTTGTTGGACGGGCAGAACGTTGAGATGCAGTCCAATTCACTATATGCGATGTTGCTGACAGATCTTATGCGTAACGCGTGTTCTTCGTTGGATGTCCCCGATGGGCGGCTAGAACTCAAACCTGGTTCTGGCATTATGCAGGGTCATTCTATCGCTTCGCAACTGTTCAACAATGCTTATTGGGCGTGTCTGGAACCAGGTTTGTGTGCTCTGGCGGATCCTATGTTGACAGCTTTCTCTTCACTGGATGGCTCTGAGGTCGATTTATCTACGTCCACGTACGTCGACGATGTGAGAAAGGCTTCGGTGCTCGATTGCTGTGGAGAAAGCATTGCGGCGCAATTGAAGGACCAAGACCGTATACTAGAAGCCTCGTGCCGACGAATATCTGTCCACATGAACCACGACAAAGCGGAAAGCGTGTGCAGTTTTTTTGGAAAGGGGGCGCATTCAGTCGCTCGCAGTGCCTTTGCGGGCCAGTTGATGCAGGGCAGGGTCTTACGAGAGGCACGGTGTCTCGGTCCGATGCTGCACCGGCAGGGCGCGTTCTTTCCAGAAAGGGCACGCCGCGTTGATGCAGAGCGTAAGACTTGGTACTCGTATCGAGGGTTCTACCTATCAGGTACACCGCTTCGTCAACGATTGTTGCTGTTCAAAGCTTTGAACATATCTGTCCTCACAGCCAATTTGGTCACGTTCGTCCTGCGCATGTGTGACTACCAACACTTGGATGCCATCATTGTGCGTAGAATGTCATCAATCCTCCGTGGGGCTGGATGCGTAAAAACGCAGGCTCGGAAACCAGACGGCACGGTATATATCAAGTATCGTCGGCAACCTCGTGTTTTTTTCTGGCGCCACCTTCAATATGCTGGTGTGGAAGTCGAGCTCCGGATACTGCGGTTCAAGATGTTCCAATCATTTCTCCGAAAGCCGCTGCATCATCAAATGTATTTCACGGCGCTCTTTGGCGCCATGGCCACCCGTGGCACTCGCAGCTGGTTAACGACCTCACCGAGATGGGAGCTACTAGTTTGGGCGTGTCGTGCGCAGCAAGTATGGCCCGGGAGCCTAGGCAACTGCTACACGATAGTTCACTTCGGGATCGTTTCCTCGGGGCTGATATCGAAGAGCTTCGCGCGGTTGCTCTTTCGGCGTCTGGCAGTGTACTTGGGACAAACGCTTCTGCGAACGAAGAAGAAAGTGAACACTTTATTTGTGACGGTTCGATGTATAGTGGGTGTGCTTGCGGCCGTACTTTCTGTTCACTGCACGCCCTGCAGGCGCATGACAATCATATGCTTCGACGGGAAGGCAACATTTTCACCACCGCGTTCGTGGTTGCCCCGATGTGTCCCTGGTGTCTGTCATCTTTCTCGTCTCGCGAGAGCGCAGTCAGGCACGTGCGCGCCATGACTCGCACGAGAGAGTGCCAGTTCGATATGGCTATCACTCCTAGCACGGTGCAGGACGAGCAAGAGATTGTATGCCCATGTTGCAACGAAGAGTTTTCACATCTTTCAGAGTATCACAGGCACGTGAGGCTCGAGCATTTCGCGGGGCCGCAAACGGTCGTTTTGCCACCTGTGCCGGAGTTCGTCCGGGATGGACCTCCTGGGAGGCGCCGTCGACGAGGCGAGCCAGCAACAGGCTCCCAAGGCGCGAGCGGTCGGAGCTTCCCCGCAGGAGATGAAGAAGTACTTGGAGATCACGATGAAGACCGCCTGCAGCCTGAAGTTCGCCGAGCGTATTTTCAGAGCCGTCTGCACCGACACCTACACCCTCGCCCCCGCGGACGAGTTCGTGGTGCAGTCCAAGGCAACCTCGGTCCAGTTCAACAAGAAAGCCAAGGAGCTCAGTGCAGAGGCTCGCCGGCGCACCATGGGCGAGCCCCACGTGCAGGTCTTCAACACGTGGGCGAAGCTCGCGCTGCAGCACCACCGGAGCAAGAACAACGAGGCCGAGGTCAAGCGCCTGACCAGATTCAACGAGATCATGATGGTCGGCGGCAAGGAGAAGGCTCTGGAGAGGTTGCTTCAGCAAGTGAGGTACGCGTACGTCACCCACCCCAGGGGGGGCCACGGCAATCGCAAGAGCCGGCTCGAGGCGAACGTGCGAGAGACCGTCGTGGAAATCGATCCGGCCGCAGATCCGTCCGGGGAAGATCTCGGTCTCAAGATCAAGCCGTGCCCGTGCTACGCCGCGTGGCTCAGCATCCAGATGGCGCTTCAGGAGAAGGGCGCCGAGCACAAGTACGGGATGCCTCCAGCGGGCGACCTCGAACGCAGGGTTCAGAACGCCTTGAACGAGATGGCCGGGGAGCCAGCGAGGTATACAAGTTAGACGACTAGACGGCACCATTGCCACGCTCACCGGTTCAACGGCTGAGCGGTACCTGAGCTGGCTGCATGACTGCATGTAGTAACGGTTCACACATGGCGGTTGGCATGTCAACGAACACGGTTGGCATGCACCGGCGCTCTGTCGCGCTCTGCGTGGGCGCCTCAGGCAGTGCGCTAGAGGTGCCAGTGGGTCCCTCGACTCGCGCGCCCTCCCTTTCGGGGCCCTTGCGGGCGTATCCCATCTCTGAGAGCCAGGACACGGCATGGAGCTCTCCGCAGAGACACTGGAGTCTGGAGTCTGGAATATGGTGGGTCCTTTTCAAACTGGGGTTCTCGCCTCAGCGGCGCGCACACCCGTCCAGAAAATAGATGCAACAGCTGCGCTGACGGAGCACGCTTCCCTTTCAAAGTGGAGCTCTCGTCTTCGTGCCGCGCACATTCCTTTGACAATCTCGTGGCCCTCACATGCACGGCCCGACCTGGGACAGAAGAGAAGAGCCTTCAAGAGCACGAGACCTTCCGTGGGCCCAGGAGGAAGAGCACTCGAGGGTGCCCTCCAAAAGGCTGCACACGAACTGGGGAAATCAAGAGGTACCGATACCGCTGCTCCCCGGACCTCTCCCGGGGTGCGTCCTGACAAGAATTTCGAGGCGAATCCAGCGGTGTCGACGATGGCCTCCCAGGAGGCCCGAAAAGGGGGAAACGGGCGAAGGGTAGAGGCACGGGTACCTTGTCCTCCTCTGACGAACATCCGGCAAGCACGAAGAGCATCTTGGGTGCCCTCCCCGAGCCGACCTCGACCTTCTGCCTCGACCCCGCCGTGTGGAGGGCGGTTCTGTTCCGAATCGACCTTCTCGCCCGAGGCTTCCCCGCCGCACGGGTGGAGGGCGTCTCCTTCCGTCAAGGGTGCTCTCGGGGTCGGAACCCCCTCAGAAGCAGTGACGAGGCGTGCAGGCTCCTGCGACAAGTACACTCCTGTCTAGAATAATAAAAAAACATGTTAGGCTCAGAGGATGGCGCTCACTCCAAGCCATTTCTTACAAACCGCAGTGCAAAGGAGCTCCAAGAAAACGCGCAGGTCCGTCCAGATTCGAAACTTCCTTAAACGACATCTGGAGTCCATTGAAATTGGACGGAGAGGGGCGATTTTTTTTCAAAACGGGGCTCTGGCTGGAAACCTCGCTGAACTTGATCCTACATGTTGGCATCCATTCCGAATCGCTAGAAGGATGTACTGCCGTTATCTGTTAAAAACACGGCTCTCGAGGCAGGCCCATTAGGGTGATCGTCTTTCGAGGGACACTTCTTGAAGTGAAAAAACAAGCTTGCGAGGAATGAGGCAGCTAGAAACCTCGCAGGGGCCCAGGAACAGGGAGCATGGAACGGGAGGGTGCGCTGCAGCGTCGCTGACGCATCCTGCGCTCACGGTCAGAACTGTGTGTTAGCGTTAGGTCGGGCTTGTCCCCCTACAGGCGGATTTTGGACGAAAATCAAAAATACCTTCAAACATATTCAATAAATGCTCCGTAACAGTCAAAACATCGTCCCCTCGCTATATGTTTGTTTTGCTTTTTTTGAAGATGTAGAGGGACAGGCCCGACGCAAGGTTCGCGTGTCGCCGCAGCGGCCCCGGCGACTCGGCGACACGCCGTGCCCTGCGAGCGGATGGCGTGTCGCTCTCCGCTCCGCGGGGCGGGAGGCCCGGACAGGCGCGGGACGCTGACGCCCGGGGATCGGGGTGTGGGTAGCATCTCGCGCCGAAGCGTGGTGGGCCAGAGCCGCCGGAGGGCCACGCCATCCAGAAGCTCCCGACGGTACCCTGGCCGACCTCCTTCCCCCCCCCCCTCCCTCCTCTTTCTCGTCTCTCCTCCTCCTCCTCCTCCTCCTCCTCCTCCTCCTCCTCCTCCTGCTGCTCTGCCTCCTCCCCCTCCCCTTTCTCCCTTCTCCCTATCCCTCCTTCAAACTGTGTGCTCCTTCCCTCCTCCCTCTTCTCCTTGTTCCATGATCCTCCTCCTTCCTCCTCTCCTCCTCCTCCACCCTCCTCCTCCTCCCTCCTAACACCACTCCCTTGTCTTCCTCCTCCCCTTTCTACCCTCCCTCCTTTGCTCCTCCAAATGATAGCTGGCTCAACCCCTTCCATCCCTCCTCCTCCCAACTCCTCCTCCGTCTCGTCCCTCGTCCTACTGCCGGCTCTGTTCCTCCGAGCGAGCGGTCGGCGAAGGCCTCCGCGCCTCAATCGAGACTCTGGGCGCACGCGCGCTTCGCCACGATGCTGTGTGCCCAGGATTGGCGCCTCGCTCGGCTCGATCACTCTTTCATCACTCCTCCTCCTCTGCCCCTCATCCCCCCTTCCTCCTCCCTCCTCCTCCTCCCCCTCCTCCTCCTCTCCTCCTCCTCCTGCCCCTCCTCCTCCTCCTCCCCTCCTCCTCCCTCCTCCTCCCTCCTCCTCCCCTCTCCGTCCCCCTCCCTCCTCCTCTCCCCTCTCCCTCGCCTCCTCCTGCCTCCTCCTCCTCCTCCTCCTCCTCACCTCCTCCTCCTCCTCCCCCTCTCCTTCCCTTTTCTCCTCTCTTCCTCCTCCTCTGCTCCTCCTCCTTTACTCCTCCTTCCTTATCCTCCCTCCCGCTCCTCCTTCCCCTCCTCCTTCTTCCTCCTCCTCCCCCCTACCTCCTGAGCTGGTCTCCTCCTTCTCCTCCTGCCTCTTCTCTTCATGTTTCTCACTCCCCTTCCATGTCCTTAATTTCCTCCTCCTCCTCCTCCTCTTCCTCCTCCTCCTCCTCCTCTTCCTCCTCCTCCTCGTTTTCCCATGCCTCCCGTTCCTCGCCCTCCCGCTCGCTCGTTCGCTCGCTCCTGCTCATTCGTTCCTCCCGCTCCCGCTTAGCAGACGCCTGATGGGGGGGGTGGGGGCAGGCCACGCGGAAAGCGACGTAGTCGAGAAACACACTCAAGGCGGCTTAGCTGCTCAGCATTGCTAAGAAGCTTAGGCCACTTCCCCTGCTCCAATCGATCAAGGTGCGGAAAGGGACTCCGTGCAGTTTGTTCGAGGGGGCCCAGGTCGAAGCCCCCCAGGGCAGCTATACGCCTCGGGCTACTGCGCTTCTGGCTGCGGGGGAAGGGCGTTGCAGAAGAGCTCGGAGCTCGGTCAAAGGTGCCTTGGCCTGCGCTGCGCCTGGTCTGCGGCATCGTCTTCGCGAGGTAGACGAATCATCGCACCACGGCCGCTGGTGGCGTCTGCATCCCGCCGATCAGCGCGACGACCTGCTGCTGCAACTCGCCTACCCTGCGCGCGCGGATCCCGGCCCTGTAGCTGAGCACGATCGGATTCAGACTCGCCTGCACCATCACGCTGAGTAGTGCCGCCGCTGCCACGGCCCACCTCCTTGCCGCGCTGATCCTCGCACTGATACCAGGCCCTGTTGATGACACCGGGCAACAATTCCGCCTCCCGGGTCTCGCTGAGCAGCGCCAGAGCCCGCTGCGACTGCTCGCCTTCTCGCCAACGATCAGGCCAGCGTTGCAGCTGATGGTGTTTGACTCCAGTACGGCTGGCCTTTTTCGCACGCGCTGATGCCAGCGCTGTAGCTGAAGACGTCGGGCTCCAGCTTCGACCCCCGCATCCCGCCGAGCAGCGCCAAGGCGCGCTGCCATTGCTCGCCCTTCGCGCACGCGCTGATCCCAGCACTCAAAGTGATGACGTTGGGCTCCAGTTTTGCCTGCAGCATCTCGCTGAGCATTGCTAGAGCCCACGGCCACTGCTCGCCCTTCTCACACGCGCTGATCCCAGCGCTGTAGCTGACCAATGCGCACCCGTGGTTACACTCTAAGGCCAACCCGCTGGTCTAAAGCGGCTCTGCAGAGGAACGTCACACCGAATCCCACCAGCCCTTTAGGGCGTAGGTGGTCTAGAGCGTTTCCTCTGCCAACCCCCCTTCTTTCCCTTCGGGGAGGGGTTTACCCCTCCCCTTACCCCTCCCCACTGACCTGGACGAGGCGTCCCGCGAGGTGTCAGGGACGCCCAAGATGGCCCAAGACTGCTCCAAGAGCGAAAAGGCGAGAAAACACAAAACATTGATTTTCCTTAGGTTTTGGAAGGATTTTGGCCTCTTGGGGGGGCCCAAGAGGCGCTTCGAGGCACTCTAGAGGGGCAACCCTAATTGGAGCTCCCCCCTTCTTTGATAGATCTCCTCCAAGATGGCCCCAAGCGCGCCCCGAAGGCTCCCAAGAGCGCCCCAAGACCGCCCCAAGAGCGCCCCGAGAGACCCCAAGAGGCCCCCAAGAAGCCTCTAAGAGGCTGCCAAGAGACCCCCAAGAGGCCCCAAGAGAGTCCAAGATGGCCCAAGACGGCACCAAGAGCGAAAAGGCGAGAAAGCAAAAAACATTGATTTTACCTAGGTTTTGGAAGGATTTTGGCCTCTTGGGGGGCCCAAGAGGCGACTCGAGGCACTCTAGAGGGGCAACGCTAATTGGGGACCCCCTCTTCTTTGATCGATCTCCTCCAAGATGGCCCCAAGAGCGCCACGAAGGCTCCCAAGAGCGCCCCAAGAGCGCCCCAAGAGGGCCCCAAGAGGCCCCAAGAGGCGCCCAAGATGCCCCCAAGACCAAGAGACCCCCAAGAGGCCCCAAGATGCCCCCAAGATGGCCCAAGACGGCTCCAAGAACGAAAAGGCGAGAAAGCAAAAAACATTGATTTTCCTTAGGTTTTGGACGGATTTTGGCCTCTAGGAAGGCCCAAGAGGCGATTCGAGGCACTCTAGAGGGGCAACGCTAATAAGCACCCCCCCCTTCTTGATAGATCTCCTCCAAGATGGCCCCAAGAGCGCCCCGAAGGCTCCCAAGAGCGCCCCAAGAGCGCCCCAAGAGGGCCCCAAGAGGCCCCAAGAGGCCCCCAAGAGGCCTCCAAGAGGCCTCCAAGAGACTCCCACAAGGACACAAGAAGCTCCCCGAGATACGCAAGAGGCCCCCGGGACCGCCAAGAGGCCCCAAAGACGGCCCAAGAGGCCCCCAAGCTCGCCATTGTCTCCCTCATTCCTACTATTTTCTCCACTACTCCCTCCTACCATCCCCCTCGCTCCTCCCCTTTTCTCCCTCATCCTCCTCTCCTTCTCGTCCTCCTCGTCCTCGCCCCCTCCATCTCTCTCCTCACAGTCTTCCTCATCCTCCGCCTCCTCTTCCTCTCCCCCTCTTCCTCCTGCTCCTCCTCATGCTCCTCGGTCTTCCCTCCTCCTACGTCTCTTCCTACTCCGACGACGACGACTCCTCCTACATCCTCCCCCTCTTGGAACGTATGGCGGCTTAACCCGCTCTTTGTTCTTCTGCATGCTCCCCCGCTTCCCTCATCACCTCCACTCCTCTGGGGCTCATTTCTGGACGGGCTGGTGGGGATACGCGAAGCGTCTAGAATTCAACCGTGTCGGGGCGGGCCTCGACTGCATTTTTTCTCGACGGGTTTAGACTGCAGCGCAATCGGCTGATGCAATGGTTGTGCGGAGAAGCCCGCGAGCTCTGCATCAGAAGGATCCGCCACCGTGCCGCTGGGCACGGAGTGGGCGTGTCCTCAGATCCTTTGCCCAATCCCCTGAGCCTCAGTCCTCGATCCTCAGGGGGATCCCAAATTCTAAAGCTGTCTTGGGCTTGGCGCGGTTCCCCGGGCTCCGAGTCATCTTCTCGCCTGGTTTCTTCGGGCCCAAGAGGGCGCCAAGACGGGCCGCGAGTGTCCCAAGAGGCCCCGAAGACGGTCAAAGACGGTCCCGAGTCGCCGAACGATCGCTCCAAGACGCTCGAGATGGTCCCCAGGCGGCCGAACAGGCCTTCAAGAAGCTCCAAGAGGCCTCCAGGAGGCCTCCCAAGAGAGCCCCAAGAGGCAAACATCATTGTTCGGGCCTGGTTGTTTCATGCGTTTGTCGTTCTCGCCTTTTCGGCTTCCCGACGCTCCCAGACCGCCCTACAGAGGCCCCCAAAAGGTCGTCCCAAGACGACCCGAGAAGCCACGTAGGCCACTCCGGCCAGAGGCTGCT
Source organism: Prorocentrum cordatum (assembly GCA_963575745.1). Lineage (NCBI taxonomy): Eukaryota > Dinophyceae > Prorocentrales > Prorocentraceae > Prorocentrum > Prorocentrum cordatum. The sequence goes on from CAUYUJ010015973.1 coordinate 143,727, forward strand.
CTTGCGCACGGAGACGGCGGGGCCGCCTCGAGCCCTGCCGTGCGCGCCGCGCCGGCCGCTCGGGAAGGGGCTCCGTCCATGGGCCCTGCGGGTACGGCACACCCAGAGGTCCAACGCACTGCAGAAATCAAGACGGAGGTTCCTCAAAGTTTTTGGCCTCTGGGGCCCCAGAAGCCAAAAAAGAAACACCACAAAACGTCTAAAAAAACGGACTCGCCAGGCCCGGGGACCGTCACAAAACGACGCAGGATGAAAAACCGATCCTGGGGAGTGGGCCGAGACCTCTGGAGGAGGAAGAGGAGGAGGAGGACGAGGAGGAGGAGAGGAGGAGGAGGAGGGAGGAGGAGGAGGAGGAGAGGAGAGGAGGAGGAGGAGGAGGAGGAGGAGGAGAACGAGAGGGAGGGAGGGAGGAGGAGGGGGAGGAGGAGGAGGAGAGGAGGAGGAGGAGGAGGAGGAGGAGGAGGAGGAGACCTCTGGGGACCTCGCATTGACAAAATCACGACGTCGGATCTCTGGGAAACCTTCTCGGGCTCGCGCGCGCGGATCTCGGCGCCGTGCCGCCGAGCATGGGGTCGCGAGGCCTACACCCCATGCTCAGAGGTCAGGAAAGTCTAGGCTCAGACAACGGACTCTTCACTCGGAGCGTCTTCTTGGCCAGTAGTCCGGGTCCAGATCTACACGCATTTCACTGGAAGAAAAACTCAAAAAAATCGCCCCCAAGGTCCAACTGATTCCTAATATTATATTCTTAAACGCAATCGGGAGTCCATGAACATCGTCGCTTTGTCTTAAGATTTCTGATGGGTTATCATTTCAAACATTTGGGACAGCTTCCGGATTTTTTTTTGGAACAAGCCCAGGCCACTCTCTGCTGGTCACGCTGGAGGACGGAAGTGCGCACAAAGCTGGGCCAGCTTTCCGGCCAGTTGGTTAAGAGAGGCTGGCACAGCTTTTCGGAAGGAGGTTTCGTAGTCAGACGTGCTCGACTGTAGTAGAGATGATGTCGGGCTCCAGTCTCAACTCCCGCATTTCATTGTGCAACACCACGGCGAGCTGCCACTGCTCGCCCTTCTCGCACGCGCTGATCCCAGCGCTGAAGATGACCAGTGCATTCCCGTGGACCACACTCGCCCGTGCTCTGCTGTGCTGACATGGCTAAGTAGAGTGACGACGCATCGGCAGAGCCGGAGAGCCCTGGAAAATCGGGAGAACCTGGAGAAGCCAAAGACATCCGAAGAACCAGGAAAGCCAGAGCCCCCCCCCCGATGGTCTGAGATTGGAGGTGGGAGCCGCCGCTGCACACATACATGCGGAGTCTCGCCCAGGTGTTCTGTCTAGTGCGACATGGTGCTGCGTGCCACTGCGTGCTGCTCGTTGCCGCGGCGCGTTGCCGCTCAGCTGCTTGCCGTGGGGGTCTGCTTTCGGTTGCTGCTGCTTGCTTTGTTCTGCTGCGTGCTGATGGCCCTTGCTGTCTGCTTCCCTGCTGATGGACACGATGGCCAAGCCAGGAGGAGAGCGATACGAAACGACAAGAAACACCGCATTTTGGACGCCCGAAATGGGTACGGAAAAAGTGGGCACAATGCCCAACAACAAATGTTGCCCCAAACCAACAGCGGCCGCCATTGGGCAGGCGGCCTTCTGTCTCAAATGTAGACAGGCCGAGGCGACACCGACAGCGAGTCCTGTTCGAAATGAACAGGAACTGTTGTTGGGCATTTTGCCCTTTCTTTCCGTACCCACGTCGGTCGTCCCGACGCATCGAGCGTTCGGCTTCGGACACAAGCTTGCCCGGCGACGTCGAAGAGGTATAGGTGCAGTCGGACCCGGGCCAGGAGAGCAGCCTTCGAGAGCAGGAGAGACCCTGCGCCGGGCAAGGCGCCCCGAACCCTAAGATCTTTCGAGGGTGCCCTCCCTCAGCAGGCACAAAAAGCCAGAGATCCGACGTCGTGTTTTTTTTCCACACGGGGTCCATGGCAGTCTCGACCCTTTCCCCGGGACCGGTTTTTCCCCATATCCTAAGATGGGGTTCTTGTTCCCCATATCCTAAGATGGGGTTCTTGTTATTACTTGGACGCCTCCTACTCCTTCTCCTCCCTCCTCCTTCCTCCTCCCCTCCTCCTCTTTCCCCATACTCAGACATACTCATACTCAGACTTACTCATGCTCAGACTTACTCATACTCAGACCTACTCATACTCAGACTTACTCACACTCAGACATATTCATACACAGACTTACTCATACACAGACTTACTCACACCCAGACGTACTCATACACAGACTTACTCATACCCAGACTTACACATACACAGTATTACTCATACTCAGACTTACTCATACCCAGACGTATACACAAACATACTTTCTCACGCTTGGAGAGCAGATTGTGAGGATGTCTCAGGCGGGGCGCTGGTTTCAGCACCCCTAAGGGGAGCCGCCAGGGGTGTTTGCACGGGCTCGTTCGCGGCCATTTTGTGGGGATGTCTCAGGCGGTTTGCTTGTTTCTGGGCTCAACATCCTTCGCTTGGAGAGCAGATTGTGAGGATGTCTCAGGCGGGGCGCTGGTTTCAGCACCCCTAAGGTGAGCCGCCAGGGGTGGTTGCACGGGCTCGTTCGCGGCCATTTTGTGGGGATGTCTCAGGCGGTTTGCCTGTTTCTGTGCCCAACATCCTTCGCTTTCGGAGCAGATTTGGAGGATGTCTCGAGCGAGGCGCTCATTTCAGCACCCCTAAGGGGAGCCGCCAGGGGTGGTTGCACGGGATCGTTCGCGGCCATTTTGTGGGGATGTCTCAGGCGGTTTGCCTGTTTCTGTGCCCAACATCCTTCGCTTTCGGAGCAGATTTGGAGGATGTCTCGAGCGAGGCGCTTATTTCAGCACCCCTAAGGGGAGCCGCCAGGGGTGGTTGCACGGGCTCGTTCGCGGCCATTTTGTGGGGATGTCTCAGGCTGTTTGCCTGTTTCTGTGCCCAACATCCTTCGCTTTCGGAGCAGATTTGGAGGATGTCTCGAGCGAGGCGCTCATTGCAGCACCCCTAAGGGGAGCCGCCAGGGGTGGTTGCACGGGCTCGTTCGCGGCCATTTTGTGGGGATGTCTCAGGCGGTTTGCCTGTTTCTGTGCCCAACATCCTTCGCTTCGGAGCAGATTTGGAGGATGTCTCGACGCTCCGAGAACACCACGTTTCAATAACGAAATATTTTCACCCACAGTGGCCAGATTTGAGGAGGTCTCGATCGGTTTGCTTGTTTTGGTGGCCAGGCTCGTGGGCGCAGATTCTTTTCAGGATGCCACAGGAGGCTCCAACAGGCTCCAGGAGGCCCCAGGAGACCACATGAGGTCCCAGGAGGCATCAGGAGGCCACAGAAAGACTCAAGAGGCCACAGGATGTCCCAAGTGGCTCCAGGAGGCCCCAGGAAGCTCCAGAAGGCCTCGGGAAACCACAGGAGGCCCCAGGAGGCAACAGGAAGCGCCAGGAGGCCTCGGAAGGCAACAGGAGGCCCCGAGAGGCCCCAGGAGCAGGAGGCCTCAGAAGGCAACAGGAGTGGCTCCAATCCATGTGTGTTACGTATGCTCCTATCGATTGGGCCTCACCTGGAGCACGATTATTTGATGTTCTACGTATGTTTCTATAGATGGTCCTTCCCCTGTGTACACAATCCTAAATGTTTTACTCATGTTCCTATGTATTGGGCCTCTCCTGGGGCACGAGTCCTTGGTGTTTTACGCGTGTTCCTATAGATTGCCCTTCTCCTGTGGCTCTAATCCCTCCGTAGCCATTTTGGCTCAAGCCATTTTGGCTCAAGCCGTTCCCTTTCTGCTCGCTCTCGTTTTGGGCCCCGCGGGAGGCCGCAGTGATCGGACGCTTGGGGAGATGGCTGCGGGCGGCGGCCAAGCAGCCCGCGCGGCTGCTGAGCCGCCATGCGCTGGGGGCTCCCTCTGGCCCGCGAGGCGCTCCAGGCAGGCGGCGGCTCGCGCTGCCTGCGCTGGGCGGCTGCAGGCGGCCCTGGCGCGGGTGACCGACCTCGAGGCGGAGTGCGCGCGGCTCCAGGCGGAGCTGGGCCACGCGCTGGACGCTAGCCAGGCGGTGGCCACGGCTGCGGCGCGCGCAGCCGCGCAGGAGGCCCGCGGCTCCGCGGCCCCTGCGACGGATGCTGTCCATGACGGTGGTGGTCTTCCTGGTGCTGGCTCTGGCGGCGACGTCGACAGCTTGTGCGAGGACTCCGCGGACCTGGACGGCAAGAGGGACCCGCTGCTCCGCGCCGCGGTCCCCGAGGTCGTCGCAAGGCTGGCGCTGGTCGCGCCCGTCATGGCGGCGGACCTCTTCAACGAGCCTGCAGCCACCCTGGTCGTCGGGCGTCGGAACGTGGTCTGCCACAACCCGACGATCTCGGCGGCGGAGGTGCGCAGGCTATCTCAGCGGGCGCTCAACCGCCTGCAACGCTCGGCTGCTCCGAGGGTACGGCGGGGTCGGCATGGGGGGCAGCCTCGTCACGGTCGCAGCGCTGGTGTTCGCGGCCGTGGAGCTCTTCCTCCTCTTCGCCCTGCTGGTGCTGGGCCTCCGGTGCGGCTGCGGCCGCCTCGCGGGGCTTCCGGCGCCCTGCCCCACCGGCGCCAGCCCGCGGCCCGCTCGGCCGCCGAGGGCGTGTCGGCTTCCTGGGAGGTCGCCTGCCGCCGCGGGCGCAGCCTCCCAGCGGGCGCCCGCTTCGCTCTCGCTGATCGAGCGCGTCTTTCGGCTGCCCCCGTGCCCGCCCCGCTCGCCTCGGGGCCCCGCTGGTGGAAAGGGGACCTCGAGCATGCGGAGCAGGGCTCGGCCAGGCAGCTTGCCTGCCACGAGTTCGGAGGCGACCTGAAGGAGCTGGACGGCTTCAACCACTCCGCGGCGTGCGCGAGTGCGGCCTCGAGCGCGCCCCCTTCGGCTTGCGACGCGGACTTCGTGGTGGCGGAGGGCCCCGAGGCTCTCACCGTCGGCGCTGCGGCTGACGACGTCGACGACGGGCAGGGAGACGCCTCCGTGGTGTTCATCTCTGCCGACGGGCTCGAGGAAGGGCCCGAGGAGGAGGTCGTGGAGGAGGTGCACGGTGACGTGCTGGAGCTGGTGGTGGGGGACGCCGCGGCCCTCGCGCCCGCTCCCCAGCTTGGTGCGGCGGTTCGTGCTCGCCTTCGCCTCGATCGACTCCGACTTCAGGTCGTCAAGGGTGCCGCGGTGCCCATCGACGACCGCGACCTCCGCAGACCTGGCTGGCAGGCCGCCGATGCCGCAGCTGGGGTGGAGGTGCCCCCGACGCCTGCCCAGCAGCGCGAGGGGCTCCGCTGGGTGAGACGGATTCTCGCTGATCCTGGGGCCTGGCACGGAGGCGCGGTCTGGGAGCCTGAGTCCATCGAAGAGGCGGCCAGACGCATCGACGGCGAGGGCTCACGCCGCGCCCGCCGTGCCGCTCGCTGACCCAGCGCGCCCGCTGCCGCGGCGACACTCCTCGAGCTGTTGCGGTAGCCTCTGGGCGCATTTCTGCTTCTCACCTTTTGTGGGAGGCGCCGCATTGCCCTTGCCATCTCTCTTGCAAGCGTGCCAGCGGCTGAGACGTCCCGTGGGCTCGGATGCGCTCGAGGCGGCGCCTTTGTGGCCCTCGCGCGGCCGTCAATACGACGTGCTGCGAGCCTGCGTGGGGCGACAGGGCTTCCCTGGCTCTCTCGTTGCGGAGCCGAGCGTTGCGCTTGGTTAGCCTGATAGTAAAAAAGTGACTCTAATCCGCACTGTTTTATGTACGTCTGTTGCTATAGATTTCGCCTCTCCTGGGGCACGAAACCTTCCTCGGAGGTCCCAGGAGGTCCCTAGAGGCTCCTGGAGACCCCAGGAAGCCCCAGTAGGTTTCAGGAGGCCCCAGGAGGCCCCAGGCTCATGCACAGAGACGCGCTCGTACTAGTGAGGCTCATTCACACTCCAATTCATTCGCAGTTAGATTGATGTCCAGACCGTCACAACTGAAGCCCGTTAATATTCGAAAGCTCTTGCGCCTAGACATTCACGGCGGACAGGTCCATGCGAGTAGATGCACATATGGGGAGCTCCACGCAGTGAATAATTACTTGGACGCCTCCTACTCCCGCTCCTCCTTCCTCCTCCTCTTTCCTCCTCCCCTCCTGTTGGACTTACTCATACTCAGACTTGCTCATACTCAGGCTTACTCATACACAGACTTACTCATACTCAGACTTGCTCGTACTCAGACCTACTCATACTCAGACTTACTCACACTCAGACATACGCATACACAGACTTACTCATACACAGACTTACTCACACCCAGACGTACTCATACACAGACTCACTCATACCCAGACTTACTCATACACAGTATTTCTGGGCTCAACATCCTTCGCTTGGAGAGCAGATTGTGAGGATGTCTCAGGCGGGGCGCTGGTTTCAGCACCCCTAAGGGGAGCCGCCAGGGGTGGTTGCACGGGCCCGTTCGCGGCCATTTTGTGGGGATGTCTCAGGCGGTTTGCTTGTTTCTGGGCCCAACATCCTTCGCTTGGAGAGCAGATTGTGAGGATGTCTCAGGCGGGGCGCTGGTTCCAGCACCCCTAAGGGGAGCCGCCAGGGGTGGTTGCACGGGCTCGTTCGCGGCCATTTTGTGGGGATGTCTCAGGCGGTTTGCTTGTTTCTGGGCTCAACATCCTTCGCTTGGAGAGCAGATTGTGAGGATGTCTCAGGCGGGGCGATGGTTTCAGCACCCCTAAGGGGAGCCGCCAGGGGTGTTTGCACGGGCTCGTTCGCGGCCATTTTGTTGGGATGTCTCAGGCGGATTGCTTGTTTCTGGGCCCAACATCCTTCGGTTGGAGAGCAGATTGTGAGGATGTCTCAGGCGGGGCGCTGGTTTCAGCACCCCTAAGGGGAGCCGCCAGGGGTGGTTGCACGGTCTCGTTCGCGGCCATTTTGTGGGGATGTCTCAGGCGGTTTGCTTGTTTCTGGGCCCAACATCCTTCGCTTGGAGAACAGATTGTGAGGATGTCTCAGGCGGGGCGCTGGTTTCAGCACCCCTAAGGGGGAGCCGCCAGGGGTGGTTGCACGGGCTCGTTCGCGGCCATTTTGTGGGGATGTCTCAAGCGGTTTGCTTGTTTCTGGGCCCAACATCCTTCGCTCTTACATATCCCACTGCCAACTATCCTACAACATATGCACATGTGGGAAGCTCCAAAGCTACCACGGGCTGAAAAAGGGGAAGGCCTGGCAGCTGAGGAGGGGGGATGAAGAGGAAGAGGCTCGCATTCAACCATACTCAAAGCTCACTCTGACTCATACGCAATCACTCGCATTAGGGCTCACTCGTCTTCGTCGGCCCTGTCGCCCACGTGGACGCGCTATTGTAGTCGACCGCTCATGAACAGACGCTCACCACGGCATGACATAAAACATGAGATGCACATATGGGGAGCTCCACGCAGTGAGCAATTCATTGCGAGTCGTTTTTTGCCAGTCCTGGGGCCTGGCGAGGGCCCCTATAGAGGCCGAAAATGGCGCGCAAAACCTCCGCCTTGATTCTTGTCTCCCATGCGCTGGACCTCTGGGAACGTCCAACGAGCACAAACAGAAAACACGAGGGCACCCTCCCCGAACCGACCTCGACCCCTCACGGCGGTCCGACTCGCACCGCTGGGGGGCCGGCGTGGGCCTCCCCAGGGCCGAACCTGCACGGTGCGCTTCGTTTTCGTGCTGTTTTCGTTGTCCCTCGCCTTTGTCTCCAAGCCGCCTCTGCTGCAAGACGAAGTCGAAACGAGAACGGCCCACGAAAGCACCAGAAACACCGTCTGGGTCCAGCCCTGCTTCTTAGACGGCGCCTGCCTCACATGTATAGAGAGGGCCCGCGCTTTCTGAGAAGCAAGGGTGCCTCTAAGAAGCCTTCCCCCCTCCCTCTGCCACCCTCTGCGCATGGCCGACGACTGTAGGTCGCCCCTCCAATTACCACCCCGCCCAAGGCGAGACACCGCAGTGCGCGCCAAGGGGCGCGGTACTGCGTAGAGCGCAGCCTGGGGTGGGGGGGGGCGCGCATGAGTGCCCACCCGGCGGAGAGGCCGGTCGGTCGATGGGACGGTTCGTGCTGGAGCTACGAGGAAATTCTGCAGGGGAGATGGAGGGAGGAGGAGCGGGAGGAGGAGGAGGAGGGAGGAGGGGTGAGGAGGAGGAGGAGGAGGATTGAAGTATTTCAGAAGTGGCCGGACAGACGGAAGGAGGAAAGGAACCGGAAGGCACCAGGACAAAAGTCTATAACGGTAGGGAGGAGGGATAAGGGAGATAGAAAAGGGAAAGGATGAGAAGGGAAAAAGGAAAAAGCGAGGCCAGGAAGGATAAGGAGGAAAGGGGAGGAGGGAGGAAAAAGAAAAAAAAAAGGAAAAAGGAGGGAGGAGGGAGGCGGAAAGGACAAGAGGAAGCAGATCTAAAGGAGGAGGGGGAGGAAGAGGAGGAGTGCATGGAAATGGACTGGAGGAGGAGGAGGGAGAGAGTGAGAAGGAGGAGGAGGAGGAGGAGAGAGGAGGGAGGGAGGAGGATGAGGCAGAGTTGTGATGCAAGGAGGCCATGGTCACGCGAAACTAGAGGTAGGAGGAAGCAGAGGAGGAAAGGAGGACAGTACAGAAGGAGACGAAGGAAGGGGAAGGAGGACAGGAGCTGAGGAGGACCAGAGAGGTATGGAGAAACTTCGGCGGTAAGGTTTCCGTACTACCTACCTGCCGTTAGACCCGGAGAGAGCGAGGACAAGGAGGAGGAGGACGGAGGAGAGAGGAAGGAGGAGGAGGAGGAGAGGACATGGAAGGGAGAGGAGGAGGAAGGAGTGAGTGAGGAACGAGAGGAGGCAGGAGGAGGAGGAGGAGGCGGAGGAGAGAGATGGAGGAGGGAACGGAGAGAGGGAGGAGTCGAAGGAGGAGTAGAGGAGGAGAGTGGAGGTTTGGGAGGAAGGAGGGAGGAGGCAGGAGGAGTGAGGAAAAGGAAAAGGAAGAGGAGGAGGTCTAAACACCGTTTAGGTCCAGCCCTGGGCCTCCCCTCTGGCCTCCCGGAGCGCACCCGCGCCTGCACGGCGCGGCCCGCACGCCCTGTGAAGGCCGGAGAGAGCGCTGGTGGGGCCTGTGTTCCACCACCCCCACCAACCACCACCACCACCACCGACCACCACCGCCACACACCAACACCCACCACCCACCACCACCCCAACAGCAGGTTGGGAAGGGGGGAGGGGGATACCTCGGTTCTCACATCCTCCTCCTCCTCCTCCTCCTCCTCCTCCTCCTCTCTCCTCCTCTCTCCTCCTCTCTCCTCCTCCTCCTCCTCCTCCTCCTCCTCCTCCTCCTCCTCCTTCTCCTTCCCCCCTCTCCAACTTGTGGTGGCGCTAGTGGAATACGAGGCCCATCAAGCGTGGAGCTGGGTGCACAGCCGCGGATCACGCACGTGCCGACGCGTGTGCAAGGACACCCGCGGGCCCCGCGGCGCAGCGCAGGGGGAAGGCGGCTTGGCCCCTGGGCGGCCTGCCCCTGCGCAACGGGGGGGGCAGCCCGGCGGCTTCTTGCACGCCCGGCGGTGCGGCGGGTAGCGCATCTGCCCAAGGTGCCGGACTGGGCGCTGCTGGTCCGGGCGCGCGCGGCTGAGCGCAGCGCCCGAACTCGCGAGTCCAAACAAGAAGCGAGCGCAATCGCGGGCCCCGCAGCAGAGCGGAGGGCGTGTGCCAGTGGTGGGGCTTGGATCCTCTGGCGTCGGAGGCTCTCCCGGGGGGGCGTGCTCGGGTTCTCTTGCGGCCCTGGTTTGGGCCTCGCTGGAGAGCTCTGGAGCTCTCGGGGGCTCCGATTCGGGGTAATTATCGGGAATTGCTTTCGTTACTCCCAGGAGTCTTGACATTGCTCTTTGCAAGTTTGGGGCCGCTGAGGCAGTCTTCCAGGCCGTCTCGGGGCCGTCTTGTTGGGGCCGTCCTGGAGGTCAGCCGGGGCCATCCGGGGCTTTCTTCGTGGCGCCTTGGCCGCTCTTGAGGGGTGTCTTGAAGTTCTCAGGCTCTTTGGGAGGCGACCTCGTGGTATGGGGACCAACGCGGGCCCGACGATGCACTCCATCCATCCCTGGTGGAGCTGGTGCCAAAGGCACCCATAGGCAAACTACGCACAGACCCAGAGATCCGACGTCGTGATTTTTTCAATACGGGGTCCCAAGAAGTCCCGACCCATTCCCCAGGACCGGTTTTTCGTCCTGAGTCGTTTTTTGACGGTCCCGGGGCCCGGCGAGGGCCCCCAGAGGCCAAAAACTTAGAGAAACCTCCGTCTTGATTTTTTCAATACGCTGGATCTCTGGGGAAGGAGCGCGAAGGCCAGGCGGTTCGCGAAGCGAGCGTCCAAGGGCTCCTCGGGCTGCTTCGGGCTCCTCCCGGGCCACCCCTGCAGGAGCCGTGCGGGGCCCGCCTCGAGCATCGGGCTCGTCCTGGCGATCGCGTGGGCCTTCCGGGAGCCGGCTCCGACGCGGCTCGTGGGCTCCTGGGCCTCCCTCTGAAGCATCCCAGACATCGGGCGTCTCGAAAAAATCGAATCAAAGGTTTTTCGTCGTTTTCAGCCTCTTGGGGTCCTCGCCGGGCCTCGGGACCGTCAAAAAAGGACTCGGGGCGAAAAACCGGCCCTGGGGAAGTGGTCGGGAGGTCCAGGGCCCGCGTCTCGGAAAAATCGAGACGCCGGATGTCTGGGATTAATGCATTACGAGCGAAGTGAACCCCACCCTCCCCCTCAGAAATCGTGGGGGGTAGGTTCGCACGTGGCCCCCCATTATTAATGGGCGCCTGGCCCGGGCTCACCCGGAGCCGCCGCGGGGCCTATGGCCGGGCTGTCTGGGCAGGGCCGTCCATCGCGGGGGCCGTCCTGGGCCCAGCGGGGCCTGTCTCCGCAGGGCCAGGAGGCCAGCAGCACAGGATGTCGTGTGTTGGAGGCTCTCGGGAGCCTGTTGGGCGCCTCTTGCAGGGCGCTGCTGTGGGCGTGCATGGGGCCCGCCCAAGGTCTTGGGCCGATCGCGACGTGCCGTGGGGCAACCTGGGGGCACCCCGGGGCCGGCCTGGTGCGTGCATTGCAGCGGCATGGGGCCATCCTGGTTCGGCTGGTCCTGAGCTGGTCTTGGAGGCGTCTGGGACTTCTTGTACGGTCGGGCCTCAGACAGGATAGCATCGTTTAAGAACATTAGACTCTCCGCCAGCCCAAACTGAAGAACATTCGAGGGCACCCTCCTCCAGGATGCACAAGACAATCCAACAAGCACAAAGAGCATTAGGGTACCCTCCCCGAACCGACCTCGATCTTACGATCCGGTCCGACCGTACCCGTCGGGAGTCCCAGGCCAGCGATGAACCAATGCGAAAGCACTTGAAACACACAGCATGGTGCTCTTGAGGGCCTGTTTGGGAGTTGTTGTGGGGGCGTTTGGGGCCTGGCGGTGTGTTGGGCCTGTCTTGGTCTTGGTTTGGGGCATCGTTGGGGGCCTCGTGGACTGCCTTGATGCCGTCTTGGGCTGGTCTTGGGCTGGTCTTACGCCAGTCGTGGTTCCACGTTGGCGCGGCGCGGGGCCAGGCTGGAAATTAGTAGACGCGCGCATTCCACTACACGAAAAGTAACTACTCGCAAATGGCCTGGACCCTACGCGGGGGATCTACGATACATTACATCGAAGCAGGCATGTGTTTCCGGACGTTTGCGCGTAGGCACTTTGCGAGTAGTGGAACGCGCTCGGAGAATTCGAGAGTATGTTCCGCAGGCGTTGTAGTACAGATCACGTCGGGCTCCAAGTTCGCCTCGCGCATCTCGCTGAGCAGCGCCAGAGCCCGCTGCCACTCCTCGCCCTTCTCGCAGGCGCTGACCCCAGCGCTGTAGCTGACTAGGGCTGACCCGTGGACTCCGTCCACGACATCTTTCTGGAATGGTTCTCGGAGGAACGGCGCTGATTGTATCGAAAATCTACAAACACGGCGGCGGCTCGGGCGGCGGCAGCGAGACCGCGCCTTCGTGTCCGAGCTCTTGCAGCGCTCCAGCAGCTTGGCCCAGCGCACTGCTCGTTGACCCCCCTCCTATTGATGGCAGTTTCGAAGTCTCTCGGGGATGTGCGTCGAAGTCGAAGCCCATCTGAGGCGTCTCAGGAGCGCCCGGGGAAGGGCTCGGGAGGCCATCGGGGAAAGCCACCGAAAGCGCCGGGGAGGCTCGCAAGGATCTACAGGGAGGGCCCAAGAGAGCTTCAAGAAAATTTGAAAGTCTAGAATCTTTAGAGAAACCGCTGTTGGGTCGGCCATCACCTCTGGGCACACCTTGATGGTGCGATCCAGTCGCATCACCGCCAACGGGAGGGTTTGTTCGCCATGTCCCATTCTGTTCGCCCAGAGAGTCTGTGGAGGCCTTCGGGCGAACAGAACGGGACAGGGCAAGGAATGGGGAAGACTTGTCCGAATCTCCTGGGCCCCCCAGGTGCTCGTCCGAAGAATGCGGAGAGGTCCCAGGGTCATATCAATTGGCTGCTGTCCCAGGGGTCCGGTCTGCTTGGCCCGAAGAGTTTGCCAAGGCCCCTGGGGGAACATAATGGCACAGCATATCGGGCAAAGGGGGGCGGTAGCTGGCCTGTCAGACCCGGCGTTCGTCTTCTGCCCAAGCGGCGCGGGGCCCACGGGCCCCAGGGTTGGCGGCCCGCTGGGTTTCCTCTTGTTCGCCCACAGGGTTGGAGGAGGCCTCCAGGCGAACAGAATGGGGCAGGACAATGAATGTGGGAGACTTGTCGCAAGCTCCCAGCCACCCCGAGTGTTCGCCCGAAGGGTGTGGGGCCGCGGTGGTTCCCTCAAAGGGCCGTCTTGGAGCCGTCTAGGCCCGTCTTCAGGGCGCCGTTTGCCGTGATGGGGCCGTCTTGGTTCGTCGTGGGCCCCTCATGGGCGCGTCCGTAGGCCGTCCTGGGCCCATCGGGGTCCTTGTTGGCACTATCGTGGGGCTGTCTTGGAGCCGTCTGGGACCGTGAGGGGGCCGCCTTGGAGTCGTCTTGGGCCCCTCCTGTGCGCTTCCTTGGGCCGTCCTGGGCCCAGCAGGGGCCGTGTTGGCACCGTCTTGGGGCTGTCTTGGAGCCGTGTTGAGCCGTCGCAGCGCGCCTTGGGTTGTGCTGGGTCCGAATTGGCCCGTCTTGGGGCCTTCCTGGGCGTTTCCTCGGACCCTCCTGGGACTTTCTGGGGCCTCTTGGTGCATCGGACCGCCGAAATGGCGGGAAACGCAAAAGGTGGAACAGTAACCAACGGAAAATAAACGATTTTTGCCAGCTGGGGCTCTCTTGCCATCTTGGCCCGTCTTGAGGCCCCGACCGGGCGCGTCCTTGGGCCGTCCTGGGCAGTCGTCTTGGGCCGTCTTGAGCGCGCCTTGGGCCGTCCTGGGCCCGTCTGGGGCCGTGTTGGCACCCTCGCGGCGAGGAAGCTCGGAGGCGGGCTCGAGGCCTCTTTGGGGCCATTTTGGAAGCTGTTGGGGCCTCTGTTGGGGCCTCGTTTGGGCTCCTTGGGAGCCCCCTGGGGCCTCTTCGGGGGATTCTTGGCGGCCCCTTGGGGCCTCTTGGGGGCCTGTTTGGGCCTCCTAGCGCCCTCTTGGGGCGGAAGGCTCGGATTTTCGGTCTGTGGTCCCCCTCTTGGCCCCCTCTTGGGCCTGTCTTCGGGCCCTCGTGGGCCGTCTTGAGCGTCTCTTGGGTCGTCTTGGGGCCCTCTTTGGGCTGTCTTGGGCCGCTCTTGGAGGCCTCTTGGTCTGTTCTGGGGCGCTCTTGGAGGCCTCTTCGGCCGTCTTCGAGCGTCGGAAAGCGGAAAAGGCGAGAAGGCCAAAATTCTTCCAAAACCGTCGTAAAGTGGATGATTTTGGCCGCTCGGGGCGAAGCCGAACGGCTCGTGCAGCTCGTGGAGAGGACGGGGGGAGGACCAGAGTGTAGGTGGACTACGGAGCGCCTGAGCGCGCCGCGGCAGCGACTCCGTGGAGGAGGAGGGGATCTGGTGAGCTCGTGTCGTGGCGAGCTGCGCTGCTGCTCTTGACACCGCGTGGAGCGCTCAGCCCTGCACCATCGGCAGCTTTGAAATCGCGAGGTCGTTCACGTCGGCCGATTCTGGACCAGTGTCGGCGCTGAATCCTCGGTGCCGGCGCTGGTGTCGCCGTCGCGCCGACGCGACGCGAATCTGCGCAACCCTCCCCGCTGCTCGGTGAAGAGGGCCAAGAGACTCGTCTTCAGGTGGCGCGAGACCTGGCAGGCAGCGGAGAGGAGGAACGGCACGAGGAGGAGGGAGAAGGGAGCGAGCGCTCCGGGAAAGCCCTCGAGACCGCCAGCTGGCGCCCAACACAACCCAGAGGCCCCAAGAGGCCCCCGAGCGGCCCCCCAAACGCCCGTGCGAGCCAGTGTGGCCAGCCCAGTGGTCCGATTGGTTTCTGGGTCGGCGGGCTGGCATAAGCCTCGTGAACAGCTTTTGGCCGAACCGCCTGCTCTCTGGTTGCTTGGTCTGTTGCTCGTCCGCCCGCACCCGGCCGCTTCCTGCCGCTTGCTGCTGCGTGGCGCTGGTATTCACAACTTCCTGTAGATATGCTGTCATGTCTCGCCGCTACGGCCTGGTGTTGGCCGTGGCGCGTTGGTACTTGGTGCGGCTTGGCGTGCTGGGTGCTGCTGATTGGCGCTGGCTGGTGCTGCGTGCCTTGAGAGTACTGGGGCATCTTGGAAGCAGCTTGGGCCATCGTGGAGGCCTCTCGCAAAGCAGTTCGACCGTTTGAAGGCGCTCCCGTGTGCATCTTCGGAATATCGTCGTAGCCCTCGGGTGCCTCTGGGGTGAGGCCTCTGGGGGGCCCCTTAGAAGCGTGGGGCGCACTGGGGTCCTCTTGGAGGCATGTGAAAGCCTCTTGGGGTCTCTTGGGGGCCTCTTGGGGGCGTCTTGGAAGCCTCTGGGGGAGATGTGTGGGCCCGTTGGGCCGTCTTGACGCCGTCTGGGGGCCCTGTGGGGCGATCCTGAAGACGGCCAGCCTGGGGCCTCGTGAGGGCCACCTTAGGCGGCCCTCCAGGCAGTCTTCGGGCTCGCTTGGGACCCCCCCTTGGGCCTTTCCTGGGCCATCTTGGGGGCATCCACGAGGCCTCTTGGGTCGACGTGGACTGTGGAAAGCCTGGGTAGGCGAGACCGCAAGAATCCTTCGCAGACGAAAAACTCTGAGTTGGGTCTCTCAGGGCCTTCCTGAAAATTTTCTTGGCGCCCTCCCACGGCGTCTTGGGGGACTCCTGGGCCCTGGTGGGGGGCATCTTGGAGCCATTTCGGACCGCTCTTGGAGCCAACTTCTGCCACTTCTGGACTTAAGATGGGCTATCTTGGGCCTGCTGGGGTCATCTCGGTGGCACATGATGTTGACATCGTGGCACCCACTTCTAGATAATGACTGCCTACCAGACCACCCCAGTCCAACTCGAAGACCTGGACTTCGGATTGGGGGGGTATGGGTTCCATTGATGTTTTTCAATGTTCCCCGGCCCCCCACCGAATGGAAATTGAGGGCACATCGGGGCCTTCGGGTTGGATTGGGGTGGTTCGGTGTTTGGAGTCCCGAAACGGTGCGGTGACAGACCGTGCGGTGACCTTAACATCCCCCAAAACCTCACCGCACGGTCCGTCACCGCACGGTCTTGGGACCTCGGAGGCCCCTGTCGCCTGAGACGACCTCTGAGAACGACCCGAGTCCCAAAACCGCACGGTGACCCCGAATCCCCACCGACTCACCGCACGGTGTGGTCACCACCCCGTTTGGGGGCCCCCCATGGTGGGCGGTGAGATAGTGGGGCTCCGGAGGAGCCTCCGAGGCCGCTTGGGCGAGGAGCCGAAGCCGCGCTCGGGGCAGGGAGCTTCCTGGCGCGCCCCGGGGCGTCAAGGCCGAGAACTGGCAGGGTGCTTGCCCACGACAGCACGCCTGCATGAGAGGGTGAGGCTTGCAGCGCGCACCACAGCAAAACCTAGAGCGCGCTTCTGTGTTTTCGGCGATAATGGGCATTATGGGGGGGCGGAGGGGCCAGGGAGGGGGGGGTATCATGTAACGCCTCCCCCCCGCCGTGCGCACGGCGGCAGTGCCCGGAGCGCACTGGGGGGGAGGGGCGTTACGTCATAGGGGGGGAAGGGGGGCCGGGGGCTAGAATGCCCATGATGCCCCAAGCAATAAAGAAACACGCTCCTTCGAATGGGCAGAATTGGTCGCGACACGGCCCCGCCGACATGGCGCAGAAAGGCGGAGCAACACACCCGAGAGGACGGCGACGACGGCGTCGGCAATGGTGGACGAGCTTGCTCGCGTCACGAAACGGCCCACACGGCGCACCATGGCAGACTGTCAGCACGTGAGGGGGCTGTCCGGGCACCGCAGCGTCGGAGCGGCCCCGTGGCTGGCTGACAGTCGCTGCAGTTGGCCGCCCCTTGCCGACATTCACTGCCGACCGCTGCCGCCTGCCAGGCCTCGCTGCCGAATCGGTGCTGCTGCCGCCTGCTGCTGCGCGAGGCTGCTGCGCAGAGCGGGTTTGGGGCTGCGTGCTGAGGCGCTCGGGCCTCTCTTGGGATCGTGCTGGAGGGCAGCGTCGGGCCCTCAGGGCGCCAGGGGGGCCCGCTTGGGGCCAGGTGGGGACTCGCCATCGCTCGGGCATCCATTCCCTGTGCATGTTTCGGCATTGGTGCGCGAGTGTGTGTGTGTGTGTGTGTCTGTGTGTGTGCGTGTGTGTGTGTATGTGCGTGCGTGTGTGTTTGCAGGTGTTTATGTGTGTCTGTGTTTGTGTGTGTTACTATTTAGTGTGTGCGTGCGCGTGCGCGTGCGCGTGCGCGTGCGCGTTCGCGTGCGCGTGCGCGGGCGCGGGCGCGGGCACGGGCGCGGGCGCGGGCGCGAGCGTGGGCGTGGGCGTGGGCGTGGGAGTGTGCGTGTGCGTGTGCGTGTGCGCGTTCGTGTGCGCGTTCGTGTGCGTGTGCGTGTGCGTGTGCGTGGGCGTGGGCGTGGGCGTGGGCGTGGGCGTGGGCATGGTCGTGCGCGTGTGCGTGTGCGTGGGCGTGGGCGTGGGCGTGTGCGCGCGTTCGCGTTCGCGTTCGCGTTCG
>CAUYUJ010015973.1:160926-213589 GCA_963575745.1 Prorocentrum cordatum
GTGCGTGCGTGCGTGCGTGCGTGCGTGCGTGCGTGCGTGCGTGCGTGCGTGCGTGCGTGCTTGCGTGCGTGCGTGCGTGCGTGCGTGCGTGCGTGCGTGCGTGTGTGTGTGTGTGTGTCTGTCTGTCTGTCTGTCTGTGTGTGTGTGTTGTGTTGTGTTGTGTTGTGTTGTGTTGTGTGTGTGTTGTGTGTGTTGTGTGTTGTGTGTGTGTGTGTGCGTGTGCGTGTGCGTGTGCGTGTGCGTGTGCGTGTGCGTGTGCGTGTGCGTGTGCGCGTGCGTGCGTGCGTGTGTATGTTCTGTTTCGCACGGTGAACAAACATGCTCCTCGATGGTCCTTGCAGGAACAAATCGCACGTCCGAGAGATGCTAAGGGGTCCCTCTTGAGCCATCTTAGCGCCTTCTCGGGGGCGTCGCGGGCGTTCGTGGGGCTCTCATCGGGCAGTCCCGTCCTGGGGCTCAGAGGGGGGCGATCCTGAGCCGTCTTGGGCAGTCCTGCACGCTTAGGTCCCTGAGCCGTCCTGGACGTAAGCTGCCCCGGAAAGCGAGTCGCGTCGATTGACCCTCGAGATTCCAACGGATCCTGCTGTCTTGGGCCCAGTGGCACGCCAGGGGCCTCACCCCCGCTCCTGGGGCCCTCTGGGAGCCCTCGTGGGCGCCCTGAGCTGTGGCCGAGCGGCCCGAGGAGCCGCTCGGGACGGGGGCCCTTCCCGCGCGCAGCGGGTGATGACACTGAGCTCCAGCGCCGCCTCCCGCATCTCGCAGAGCAGCACCCACGCCCGCTGCCACTGCCCGCCCACCCCGCACGCGCCGATCCCGGCGTCGTAGCTGAACGCGTCAGGCTGCAGGCTCGCTCCCCGCATCTCCCCGAGCAGCGCCAAGGCCCGCTGCCACTGCTCACCCTTCTCGCACGCGCGAAGCCCGGCACTGTAGCTGACTAGAGGGGACCCGCGGCCTTCTGGCCGCGGAATCTGCCCGCCATGGCGTGGACGTGGAAGTGGAGCGTCTCCGGGGCCTCGCAGGTGAGGGGAGGTTGGAGGGGATGGCGTGGATGGAGGAGGTGGCCGCTGGAGGGGGAGGTGGGCGAGGGATGCAGGCAAGTAGGCCTGAAGGCAGGAACACGATGGTAGAGGCGGTGTCAGTGGAAGCACACCCATGCAGGCATGACATGGTGTGGACAGAAGCTGTCTCTCACGCCGCAGTATGTGTTCATCATAGCTTCTGCGGGGAGGGTAGCCGTGATAACTGTATCTGCTCTTCGCCGGGGTCGAATGATAATTTTATCTGGTAGTGTGGTGACAATGGGGCTGGTGGGCGAGCGCACCGCCCCAAGACGTCCCCCAAAGGCGCAGAGATGGCTCCCAGAGGGTCCAAGAAGCCCCTCAGACGACGCTGGAAGTTCGACGCTCCCCAAGAGAGAAGGATTCAAGGCCTTTTGGGGGCCGTTTAGGGGCCTCTTTTCGTCCTCCTGGGGGTCTCTCGGGGCCCTCTTGGGCCGTCTTAGTGCCACTTGGGCTGTATTGGGGCGATGTGGGGCCGTCTCGGGCACCTCTCGGACCATCTTGAGGCCGTCTTGGGGCCATCTTGGGCCGATCTTGGGCGCTCTTGGGGCTGTCTTGGATGATTCTTGGGCTGTCTTGGGCGCTTCTGGAGCCGTCCCGGGGTTGTCTCGGGCCGTTTTGGGTGGGGTGATTTGGGGCCTGCACAGTGCAGATGGAAAGGCTTGGAGACGGGGCGGGGGGGGCCTACACAGCCGTCTTGGAGACGGGGCGCTGGGGCCGTCTAGGGCTATCATGAACTGCTCTTGGGGCTGTCGTGGGTACGTGTTGGGCCGTCTGTGGGACTTTTTGGGTGCCCTCCTGGGGGCCTCTGAGCGCGTCTTCGGGCGAGCTGAGGGCCTGAGTAGCCGTCTTGGGCGCTGCGAGGACGAAAAAACAAGATATAGCGAACATGTGCGATTCCCGTCGGGAATGGGATGATTTTGGCATCTTGGGGCTCTCCTGGAGGCCCTCCTAAGCCATCTTGGGAGCCTCCTGGCCTTGGGGGCCTCTAAGGCTGTCCTGGGGCTCCCAGGGGTGCTCTGAGGCTGTCTTGGGTGCGCCTTGGGCCGCCTCGGGTGTCTCTGGAGCCGTTCCGCGGCCGTGTGGGGCAGTTTGGGGGCCCTCCTGGGGGCCACTGGGCGCGTCTTGGGGCGAGCTGGGGGGCCTGTATAGAAGATATAATGAAAATGTACGTTTCCCGTGGCCTCTTGGGGCTCTTCTGGAGGCCCTCCTGGGCCATCTTGGGAGCCTCCTGGCCTGCTTTGGGAGCCTCTGGGGCTGCCTTGGGGCTCCCAAGGGTGCTCTGATGCCGTTGTCTTGGCGCCCCCTGGAGCCTCTCGGAGCCGTCCCGTGGGCTATTATGAACTGCTCTTGGGGCCGTGTGGGGCCGTTTGGGGGCCCTCCTGGGGTGCTCTGGGGGCGTCTTGGGGCGAGCTGGAAGACCTGTTTAGCCGTCTTCGACGCGGTGAAGACGAAAAGAGCGAGCACATCAAAAGCGCACGTTTTCCGAAAGGCAATGAAGCAATTGTTGCCTCTCGGGTCCCTCCTGGGGGTCCTCCTGGGCCGCCTTGGGAGCCTCCTGGCCTGCCTTGGAGGCCTCCGGGGGCCGACCTGGGGCTCGGTTGGGTCCCTCTTGGTCTGTCAAGGCGCCCTCGCAGCCGCCCGGGGGGCTCGCAGGGCGGCCCGGAGGGCCCGGCCAGACTTTCGGGACAGAGGACCTTCTGGCACGCAAGGATCGCTGCATTGTAGAAGAGACTGGTGCTGCCTGCTGCTGGGAGCCCGCGCCCACAGCTTTCCTCCTTCAGAGTTGCCCGATCGAGCCGAGATCAAGATGGCGAGTCGCTCTAAGATTCGAGTGTCCTGCGAAAGCTGATTGGGGCCCAAGGAATTTTCCGGATAGCTCCGCGGAGAGCTACGATGGCTTCCGATTAGAAAATGGCAGCACAGGGTGGCCAAGCAGCTCTTTCCAGCGCCGGGCAGGGAGCCTCGTAGCCACCCCTGTGAGGTTGCAGCGGGTCCCGCGAAGCGTCTTCCTACTCGTTCTCAATACGCGTGCTGGAAGCCTTTCAGCAAATCTTTCGAAGCTTGGAAGCTCCTGCGAAGCTCCCTGTCTTCTCGAGCTTGTAAGCTGCCGAGATATCCTTGCAGGCGTCCTTGCAAGCGTCTCCCAAACTAGTTTCCCGCGCTCTGCATTGGACCGCTATCTGGGTTTGGGACGCAAGAAGTCCTTTCCAGCGTCCTTCCAAGCGTCTCCCACAGGCGTTTTAGGCGCTTTGGACTGCTTCGCTATTCGGGTTCTGGACGCCACGAGCGTCGCACCTCCTTCAATGTTTGAAATTCTATGGCAAGCTGCGTCGAATGCGTCTTGCCTACTAGCCCCACTCTGCGCCCGTGCGTCAGGTTCGTGTCGTGACGACCCCGGCGTTGGTTTCTGACTCCGCGTGGATCGTTCAACCTTGAACGATCGGCGACTGTGGATCGCTCGATCGTTCCACATAGGCCGATTCCGGGCCACTGGCGGCGTTCAACCTTGAGCGCCCGCGGCGGGATCGCCGCCGGTCGACACGACGCGAACCTACCGTATTGCCCTCTGAGCCTGTGGATCTGCGATCGTAGGAAGCCGTCCAGCCATCGCGTTCCTCGTGTCTGCTGGAGGCCGCTCTCCCGTCGGCCTGCCGTGGGACATTGCTCGGGGCACGCCGCTGACGCAGGCGAGCTCGTGGCCCTCGTGTCTCCCTCTCGCGCGGCCCTTCCCGAAAGCCTCTCGGGCCTCTCGTGGGACCTTTTTTTTGTTTTTTTTTTTCAGCGCAATTTTGGAGGGGAGGAGGGGGAGCGGACACATCAGCACGATGACACACTCGGCAGCGCAAGCAACCAGTGAGAAATCTCAAACGCCGTGCAAATGCAGCGTCCTCCGATCGATGGTCTACATAATGATCACTGTGCGGCGGCAAGGGCCTCTCGTGGGACCTCTCGGGCCTCTTGGGGCGGTCCCGAACGCCGTGGGGCCAGCCTTGGGGCGAGCGGGGCTCATCGCAGGCTGGACGGGGTGGGCACCCGGGAAGCATTCCGGGCCACCTGAGCCGAAAGGGACAGAAGAGCAGGAGATGCAAACACACACAGGGAGATGACACGCCGCCCGACGCTGGGCCTCCCAACGGGGACGTCGCGCGTCAGCGTGGAGGAGGGGCAGCACTACCCGGGCGTGGAAGGCAGCGGTGACGAACCGCCCGACGCTGGACCTAGCGCGCGGGGACGTAGCACCAGGACGCAGGACGGCAGGCACACGCGCACACACACAGACACACAGACACACACACAGACACAGACACAGACACAGACACAGACACACACGCGCACATACACACAAACACACACACACTCACAAACACACACACACACACACACAAACACACACACACACACACACACAAACACACGCACGCGCGCGCACACAAATACACACACACACACGCGCACACACACACGCGCACACACAAAATAAAAGAATTTGGCGATGCATGCTCGTAAGGGGTCCCCGCGCGGGGGATATCCTTTGGCGCGGGACGGCAGCGTGCCCAGACCCCCGACGTCGAAACAGTTTTTTGTTCATGACGTCGACCCTCAGAGGCCTCGACCCATTCCCCAGGACCAGTTCAACAGTTCCTCATCCAGAATCATTTGTTGAGGGTCCCGGGGTCTGGTGACGGGCCCCCCAGGAGCCGAGAATGGCGAAAAACCATCTGTCGTGATCTGTTCACGACTCGAAGAGGTCTGAGTCGTCGGTCTCGGAGGCTCGTCCTGGCGGCCGCCTCGGTTCCCCGGGACCCTCGCTGGGCGTCCTCGAGGCCGTGCTCGGGGCCGTCCTCGAAGCCGTCCTCGAGGGAGCCTGTCCGCTAAGAAACCTGTGCCAGCTTCCCGGAGGCTTTTCTCAGGCAAGCTGAGGCAGCATGTTGTGTCACCGCTGGACGAACGTGCGTAGTAAACTGAGCCAGCTTTCCAGCAAGCTGGTCAAGAAACGCTGGCCCAGCGTTCAGGGGGGAGCTCTCTGGATCAGATGTACTGTACAGCAATATCCGCCACCGTGCCGACAGGCACGACGAGCCACGACGTGGAGTGCCGTCAAGTCCCCTCGAGCTCTGCGCATCCGGCGGCGCAGGTCTCACACTCCGGGGCTCAGATCCCCGAGTGCGGCTAATCTCTAGGCGGCTCTGGGCGCTTCGTGGGTGCGTCGTGCGGCTTTCTCGAGACCTCGGGAACGCGGCACTGACTCCAAACTTCCAGCACGCCCTAAGATGGCAGCATGCCGCCACGGGGCTCTCTCCTTGGGGCCGCGGAGGCCAGCCCAGGAGGCGAAACTACTGAAGGTCAGCCCAAGAGGCTCAGGTCGTTGTGCGATTTGCTTCTCGCTCGCATTGTCGGTCCGACTTAAGAGCGTCCAAGACGAACCAGGAGCCCCCCGAGATCGCTTCTATACGGCCCCCTGGCTCCCAAGCGCAAGAGACACCTAAGAGGCCCCAAAAGGGCCCCAAGAGAGAGATCTCGAAGGGCCTCTGGGGCGCTCCACCGCAAGATGGCCCCGGCCCGGAGACCGACACCAGGCCCCCAAGAGGCGAAGCCTCCATAAGGTCACCAGGAGGCCCTCAAGACTGCCAAGAGGCCCCCAAAGAAGCCCCCCAAAGAAGCCCCCCAAAGAAGGCCTCTAACCCACGACCCAGACACGGTGGCGGAGTGGGCCGAAGGCCGCTGCATCCGCAGCCTCCAGAGCCTGCGGAGGGGTGCTTGGCAGGGGAAAAATTACAGCTCTCCCTGGCCATTCCAAAACCGAGTAGGGGATCGACTGCAGAATTGATTTACCAAACACTTGATGTTTTCGTCGAATACACGAAACATCTGCTAATGGTTCCGTAGATCTGCGAACAGTAACCGCATGTGTTGGGTCGATGGGAAAACAAATTCTGGGGCAAATCAATTCTATAATGGATCCCCTACTCGGCAAAATTCCCAATGCTCTCTGGCCCATGTCGCTGGCCCAACGGAATCGACCGCGAACGCCGCGTCCCAAGGGCTCTTCCGCGCAAGATTCGCTCCAAGAGGGCCCCCAAGAGGTCCTCGCTCGCCATCACATCGGCCCAAAGTCGCCCGAGGGGCCCAAAAGATGACCCAAGAAGCCTCCATGTGGCCCCTAAGATGGTCTCAATACTGGCGAAGAGAATCCATAGATGTTCAAGAAGGCCTCGAGAGGCACACATACTTGGTTCTCCTTTGGCATGTTCCAGATACGTTTTTGGGGAGTTCGGGGGGCTCTCAAAGCTTCCAAGACAAGCCAAGAGGCAAGATCACCCCAAGACAACCGAAACAGACCTCAAGAGGGCCAGAGCACTAGAAGAAGAAAAACTGAATAAACACGAACTGGTCCACGCGGATTTCGTGGATCCGCGCTGGACCCGCCTCCCTGCGCGCGGAGCGCGACTGGGGCGGCGCCAGAGGCGCCGCCAAGGGATTCCAGCGCAGATCCAAAAACTCCGCGCGCAGCTCCGCAAGCGTATGTTTATTCCGTCCTCTTCTTCGAAAGACGGCCGAAATGACTTGGCCACAATACGGCCCAGGACGTTGCCCAGACATGCCGAAGACTGCCCTACACGGTTCCAAGAGAACCACAAGACGGCCCAGAGAGGCCCCCAAGACGGCCTCCCACGGCGCAAGGCGGCCCAGAGCGCCATGAGACTGCCCAAAGGAACCACGAGACAGCCAAAGAGGTTCCCAGGAGGCCCCCAAGAATGCCCCCCAAACCCGGCACGAGCCCCAAGGCGGCCCCAAAGGGCTCTGCCCCCGTTTTCCCCCAGTGATTCGCAGTCCACTGGCGTGGCTGGACTTTTGGGACACAGGCGTCTCCAAAAGGCAGGGGGCGGCAGTGACTCACCAGTGGCGCCTTCGACAAATGACGTCGGGGTCCAAGTCCGCCTCGCACATCTCGCTGAGCAGCGCCACAGCCCGCTGCCACTGCTTGCCCTTCTCGCACGCGCTGATCCCAGCGTTGTAGCTGAATGCGTCAGGCTGCAGCTCCACACCCCGCATCTCGCCGAGCAGCGCCACAGCCCGCTGCCACTGCTCACCCTTCTCGCAGGCGCTGATCCCAGCGGTGTAGCTGACTAGGGCTGACCCGCGGACTACGTCCACGACATCTGCTGGAGGTGGCGAGCGGTGTCTGGGCAAGCGCGCTTGCTTCTGCCCAATGCCTTTTACAGCCGCTTGTTGTTGCTGAATGCTGCGTGTTGCCACTCGCGGCTTTTCGTTGTGTCTTTCTTCGGTGTTTGCCGCTTAGTTTTGTCGCTTCTTGCTGCTTCATCCCGACCTCAGCCTGGAGTCTTCGCAAAGGAGGGAAGAAAATAAGAGGCGCATCGGCGCCTTATTTTCCTGGGTGGCCGGCGCGGTTCCAGAACTCTCTGAGGGATCGTCCCTCGGAAGCCTTCTTGGGAGCCCTGGGGCCGGCTTGGGGCGTGGATACTCCGAAGATGCGAGCAAGTCAGACTGGAGCCTTTGCAAAGGAGGGGAGAACATAAGAGGCGCATCGGCGCCTTATTGTCCTGGGTGGCAGGTGCGGTTCCAGAGCTCTCCGAGGGATCTTCCCTCGGAAGCCTCTCGGAGGCGGCTTCGGGGGTGTCTTCTGGCCTCTCGAGGGTCTCTGGGGGCCAGATTTGGGTCTCTTCGGGGCCCTTCTGGGGCGTCAGGGGGGGCTCCTGGGGGCCAGCTGGCGGTGTCTGGGATCATCATGGAGCGGAGGGCGCGAAATGTCAATTCGAGTTCCACCTCGTTTGGTCCTCTTGGGACCGTCTTGGGCCGTCTTGGGGGGCTCTTGGGCCGTCTTGGGCCCTTTTGGGCCGTCTGGGAGCTTTCTTGGGGGCCATGGGACCGGCTAGGAGCGTGGAGACTCCGAAAAAACAGAAGAAGATCAACAACAAAAAACGCTGAAACCAAACATTGGGGGGAAATCCAACATTCTAGCTTCTCGGAGCCCTTCTTGGGGGCCTCTTGGAGCACTCTTGGGCCGTCTTCCTGCACTGTGGGGTCTTTGGGGGCGTCGGGGGGGCTCTTGGAGGGCAACTGGTGGTTTCTGGGGGCATCCTGGAGCGGAGAATGCGAAATGCCAGTTGGAGTTTCACCTCGTGAGGCACTCCTGGGGCCGTCTTGGGCCGTCGTGGGGCCCTCTTGGGCTGTCTGGGAGCTCTCTTGGGGGCCTCTTGGGCCATCGTGGCGCGATCTTGGGGGCCCTGGGGCCGGCTGCCGGCTTGGAGCGTGAAGGCTCCGAAAAGGCGAAAACGCTGAAACCCTTCAAAAACACACGGGGAATTCATGATTTTCGCCTGACGGGGCCCGTCTTGAGGGCCTCTTGGGGCCCTCCTGGGCTGTCTTCTGGCACTGTGGCGCCTTCGGGGACGTCTGGAGGGCCTCTTGGGGGGCAGCTGGCGGTGTCTGGGATCATCCTGGAGCGTAGGGCGCGAAAAATCAATTCGGGCCCCCCTCTGGTGGGGCCCTCTTCGGGCCGTCTTGGGTGGGGAGCTCTTGGGCCATCTTGAGGCCCTCTTGGGCTGTCTGGGAGGTCTCTTCGGCAGTCTTGGAGCGGTCTTGGGGGCCTCTTGGGCGGCCTTCGAGCGTCGGGAGGCCGACAAAGAGAGACTGCAAAAAATCCGCCGACCCCAGGGGCGTGTGCGATATCCCTTGGGCTAAGCACATACAAATGCGGTCGACACCTCCCTACAATTTCTCACCTGGAACTGGCCCTGACACCCGCCAAATCCCCACCTCGCCCGACTCCCCTCGCGTCCTCGGAAATGCTCTTCGGACCCCTCACCCGACAATTTTTCACCCGGAACCGACCCTGACCCCCCACCAAGTCCACACCTCGCCCGACCCCCATTACCCCCTCCCACTTCCTGGTAGCTCTGTTTTCGGACCCCCCATCTGAAAACTTCTCACCCGGAACCGACCCTGACCCACCACCAGGTCCCCGACAATTTCTCGCCCGGAACCTACCAACGCCTTCCTCCTGGCCTCGGCACCCCCAACCCACGGCAGTTCTGTTCTTGGGACCCCCCACCCCACAATTTCTCGCCCCGAACCTACCGACGCCCCCCTCCTGGCCTCGGCACCCCCAATCCACGGCATATCTGGACCTACCAACGCCCCCCTCCTGGCATCGGCACCCACAACCCACGGCAGCTCTGTTCTTGGGATCCCCCACACTCCACTATTTCTCACCCGGAACCTACCATCGCCTTCCTCCTGGCCTCGGCACCCCCAACCCACGGCAGTTCTGTTCTTGGGACCCCCCACCCAACAATTTTTCGTCTGGAACCTACCGACGCCCCCCTCTTGGCCACGGGACCCCCAACCCACGGCAGCTCTGGGACCCCCAACCCTACAATTTCTCGCCCGGAACCTTCCGACGCCCCCCTCCTGGCCTCGGCACCCCCAATCCGCTGCACCTTTGTTCTTGGGACCCCCCCACCCCACAATTTCTAGCCCGGAACCTACCGATGCCCCCCTCCTGGCCTCGGCACCCCCAACCCACGGCAGCTCTGTTCTTGGGACCCCCCACCCCACAATTTCTCGTCCCGAACCTACCGACGCCCCCCTCCTGGCCCCGGCACCCCCAACCCTCTCTGTTCTCGGGACCCCCCAATTTCTCGCCCGGAACCTTCCGACGCCCCCCTCCTGGCCTCGACACCCCCAACCCGCGGCAGCTCTGTTCTTGGGTTCCCCCACCCAACAATATCTCGCCCGGAATCAACCGACGCCCCCCACCTGGCCCCGGCACCCCCAACCCACGGCAGCTCTGTTCTTGCTCTGTTCTTGAGACCCCCCACCCCACAATTTCTCGCCCCGAACCAACCGACGCCCCTCTCCTCGCCTCGGCATCCCCAACCCACGGCAGCTCTGTTCTTGGGACCCCCCCCCCCACACCCCACAATTTTTCGCCCTGAACCAACCGACGCCCCTCTCCTCGCCTCGGCAACCCCAACCCACGGCAGCTCTGCTATTGGGACCCCACACCCTACAATATCTCGCCCGGAACCTACCGACGCACCCCTCCTGGCCCCGGCACCCCCAATCCACGGCATATCTGGACCTACCAACGCCCCCCTCCTGGCATCGGCACCCACAACCCACGGCAGCTCTGTTCTTGGGACCCCCCACCCCACGCCCGGAACCTACCGACGCCCCCTCTTGGCATCGGCACCCCCAACCCGCGGCAGCACTGTTCTTGGGCCTCCCCACACAACAATTTCTCGCCCAGAACCTACCGACATGGCCTCGGCACCCCCAACCCACGGCAGCTCTGCTCTTGGGACCCCCCACCCAACAATTTCTCGCCCAGAACCTACCAACGCTCCCCTCCTGGCACCGGCACCCCCAACCCACGGCAGCTCTGCTCTTGGGACCCCCCACCCCACAATTTCTCGCCCGGGCCGGCCCCCCGAGATCGCAAATAGCAAAACGACAGCATTATTTGTTTTCACGACGTCCGACTTCCAGGGCCGAGATCGACGAACAAAAACCCGCTCCTACCCCTTCGACCAGCCCGACCCCCACGAAGCGCGGCCCGCGCGCCTCGGAAAGCGCGCCGCCCAGGCCAAGCATTTGCCAGCGATGAGCGCCGAGAGCTCGGGCGACATGACCTCGCGGCGCCGCCGAGGCCCGAGCACCCGACGGCTCGAGGAGGATCGAAGTGCACCACCTTTCGCGTTATATCTTGGACCCAGAGGCGCGAAAAAGCCTCCAACGAAAGTGGCCCAGGCCATCTCAACCCTGGCCATTTCGAAACACCGACTGGGGAGCATGTTTCTAACAAAACCTGCAACGTCAGCTCAAGCATTTGAGGATGTCTCGCCGTGTGGGACCCTCAGACAGCACTCATCCTGACCGCAACCATGCCACTCGGCACTCATTCTCACCACAAACATGCGCTACATGCTGCAACTCGGAAACACACGCGCCGTGAATTCTGCACACCGCCCCCCTGAAGGGGGCCGCAGAGACCTCCGAAGAGGTTTTCCAAAAAGACCCCCAAGACGTTCCCAAGAGCTCTTCCCCTCCGACTCTTCCTCTTCCAGCCTCCACCCCCGCCTCCTCCTCCTCTTCTTCGTCCTCATGATCCTCCTCCTCCTCCTCCTCCTCCTCCTCCTCCTCCTCCCCCTCCTCCTCCTCCTCCTCCTCCTCCTCGGATCCCTCCTCTTCCGACACCTCTTCTGGCCCCTCCTCTAGATTTCGGCTGCTAAAGAGAACACCGAGATGGCCCCGCGGGAATTCCAAGGGGGCTCCAAGAGATCCCCCGAGTTCCCAAACTCGAGGCGGCTCCAAGAGGTCTCCAAGAGGGCTCCACGAACTGAGTTGGAGCCTGGTCGAGCTCTTTCGGAACTCTCCAAGGCCTCCTCTGGAGGCCTCGTGGGAGTCCTCACACCCAGGCCTGGCCCCCTCCTCCTCCTTCTGGGGAGTCCGAGTAATGTAACCACATGTGGACGTCGCGGGCTCCAGAAATCCACATGTGGACTGCATGCCGACCGCATCCCAGATTGTTCAACACCCTCTCCAAACGACCCCGACACCAGAAGTAGGCCACGCCATGCTAATCATGGAACCAGATGGCACAGCCGTGAAGGAATCCCCCACGCCGGGCGAGCCACACACGCAAGCATAGAGACACATCCGCTCTATGAAGGGTATACATATACCCGCATCCAAGATGGCCCGTAATGGCTGCAAGAAGGCCTCGGCCATGACCAACGCAACATCTTGGTCCGTCTTTGGAGCCCTTGGGGCCATCGGGAAGCTTTCCTGAGCGCGCTAGGGCCCATCCCAGCATGTCTTCAAATGGCATCTTCCACAATAAGCGTGTCCGTGCTCGTCCCAGCCCCGCCCGATCTCTCGAGTTCTCCCACCTCTTTGGGATCTCTTGGTGCCTTTTCGGAGCCCTGCTTGGGGCATCTTGGGCTCCCACGGGGCCCTCCCGGGCCTCCTGGATCCATCTGGGCGGCCCTTGGTGCCACTGGGAGCTGTTTGTGGTGGGTCTGGGGACGTTCGGGGGGTGCCGTGGGGCCGTCTTGGAGCGTTCCTGGGCCGGCTTGGAGCGTTCGGGGGGGCCGTGGAGTCGTCTTGGAGCGTCTGAAGCCCGCCTTGAGCGTGTAAGCGGTCGAGGGGCCGTGCTGGGGGCGGATGCGGGCCGCGTTGATGCGACGTCTGGCTCCGAAGACGTCTGGCTCCGACTTCGCTTCCCACAGTTCACTAAGCAGCGCCAGTGACCACTGCCACTGCCTGCCTCTACTGCAAGCGCTGACAGTCGCTACGCAACAGAACGGACTCACCTGCGATCGTATATGTGACGTTTCGCGGAAGAGCTGCAACGCAGCTTCCCACTTCGCTGCCTTCCCACACGTCTTTATGTCCGCTCCGAGTGGAGAACCACGGTGATGTGATCCACACTGGATGTCTAGCATCCAGCGGGGACTGGACCATGATCGATTGATTCAAAATGGCGTGAACCCAAGTGGCTTAGGCCGTGCTTGCCCATCCTGGCAGACACTCCTGCCGTCCCACCCATATGGCGTGGGCCAGCTCCTCCTTCCACGCCAGCTCCTCCTCCTCCCGCTGCTGCTTTGCCTCGTCATCCTCATTCGTCCTCCTTCGCATCGTCTTCATCCGAACCGCCTCCTCCTCGATGCTGCTGCTCCTCCATCCTTACATCATCGTGCCCCTCCTCCTCCTCCTCCTCCTCCTCCTCTTCCTCCTCCTGCTCCTGCTCCTGCTCCTGCTTCTCCTCCTCCTCCTCCTCCTCCTCCTCCTCCTCCTCCTCCTCCTCTACCTCCTCCTCCTGCTCCTCCTCCTCCTCCCTCAACATCCAGCTCCCGCTCCCCCTGCGCCGCATCCCGTTTGCTTCCTTCCACTTCCCCTTCTGGCGTCTCTTGCTCCTGGTCCTCACCATGCTCCTCTTGTTCCTGCGGTTCCTCCTCCTCCTCGTCCTCCTTCTCCTCCTCCTCCTCTTCCTCCTCTTCCTCCTCCTCCTCCACTCGTCCAAGGCCTCCTCCTCCTCCTCCTTCTCCTCCTCCTCACATCACATCACCTCAAGCCATTCTGGCTCAGGCGCTTCATTTTGTAGCGGACCTGAGACAGATCCCCGCGCCTCCACGTTGGCGCTTGAGGGGTGCACGATCCCCTAACACCCCTTCGTTAGTAGATTCGTGCAGCGAAGCGGGGTGATCACCTCTCCAGATGATGGCGGGTGGCGGCACTGGCACCAGGCTCTGGACGACGTGCAAGGGTTGTGCGACGTCGGAATGGAACGACATCTTAGAGAGTCGAGGTGGTCAATGCAGTCGATGTCATCGTTGTGTCAAAATATATACGCCGAAGAAGAAGAAGGATAGCGGTAGCACCAACACTCTCCACCTGGCAGTTGGCGGGAGCGGTGCAGGCGGCAAGGGTGTTGGTGGCAAGGGACAGGCTGGTGCGACAGACAATGTATCCGCAGGCGCTGCAGCCGAGGTCCGCACCATGCTCTTGCGCATGATAGGCAACACTAAGGATCAGGCCACAAAGGAGAGTTTGTTAGAGCAGCTCGAGGAGGTTGACAGGACGGCCGCTGCGGCGGCCTCATCACCAGCCATGTCTGCGACGGACTCTGTCAAGAAGGCCGAGGGCATTTGGAAGGACGTTAACATGAGACACGACCAAGCGATCAGCAATGTTATGCGCCTCCGCGAGCAGCTGTCCAGAGCGGAGGCCAAGGAGCAGGAGCTTGCGCTGGAGTTGGCAACGGCAGAGATCGGCAGGCGCCTGGCGGCCAAGGCGCTCGCGGTCGAGACTGGCGCAGTCTTTGATGGCCAGGCATGCTCCGACGGCAAGGTCGCTGGAGGCAGTAGCAATCAATGGACGGTACAGTGGGACGAAGAGTTCTTCGCCAAGCTGGATGACTACGAGTGCGAGCCGCAGGAGAGAGAACAATTGCTAGCATTGGAGCGAGACCTGAAAGACGCACGTGAGAAGTTGCAGGAGCGCGGCTCGAAGGTCAACGAGTGGCGCACCAAGTACGAGGAGATGCAGAAGGCCATCACCGAGCGGCTTGCCAAGAAGCGTCGAGCCACGCAAGGAGCTACCCCAGGTGGAGGCTCCGAGGCGGCAGGCGGCGGTGAGGCGGCTACAGGAGGCGGCGGCGGCAGTGGCACCTCTGGCGGGGTGGCGACATCGGCGGGGTCGGCGGCGGCATGCGGGAAAGAATCTCAGGAGAAACCAGACCTGGCAGCAGCAGCGGCCAAGCTCTCGGACGCCAAGTTCAAGGCCAAGCAGGCCTACATGGAGACCTCGGGCGGCCAGGGCCCCACCACGGCGTGAGGCAGCGGCAGGCTGGCCGAGCCTGAAGGCCAGCCGCGTGCCACGCAGGGTCAGGCGTCATCGGGGATTTCGGCATTCGCGACTACTGAGCCCCACGCGGGAAGAGCCGTGGTCAGCGATCACGAGCGCTCGTGTGACGAGGCCCCTCAGCTTTCGCATTTGCTTTTTGGGAATGTGACCTGTCTAGGTCCACGCGCTTGGCAGTTTTTCACCTCGGAGGCCATCCATTCAAAGTATGATTATTTAGCCATCGCCGAGAGCCATGTTTCCGCCAGTCGAGAGGCCCACTGGGCCAAGCAGCGCCGCAAGTTCAAACTCAAGTCACTTTTTAACGCAGCCAGACCTAAGCAAGATGGTTTCAGCGCGCGTTCGAATGAAGGAGGGGAAGCATTCTTTTCTAGAAGACATCTTGCTGTGCACAAAGTAGGAGAGCCAAGCGACTTCGGTTCTCTCTGTGCTGCTGACATCGAAGCTTTTGACGGATTCCTCCCTGTTACCGTTCATCTCAGAGGGCACACCGTCGTCATCATAGTATAATATGGCATATGCGGGGGCATCGCTGGTGAGGGAGCACAGAGGCTTGTGCGTCTAGGAGCCTTTGTGAGGGCCCCCCAGCTCCCCTGGATTATAATTGGCGACTTTAATGTTTCACCAGCTGTTCTGGCCAAGAGCGGCTTCATTGAGCGCGTGCAGGGTGTAGTCTTTCAGTCAGCAGTCGAGAGCACGTGCGTCACAGGCTCAGGTAGTTCTCACATTGATTTCGTCTTGGCCAGCAGGGCAGCGTGTCCGTATGTAGAGCAAGTGGAAGCGGTTTTAGACGTTCCTTGGGGCGCGCACTGTGGGATCAGTCTGTCTTTAAGGAGCGAAGGGGTGCAACTTCTCACTATGGCTTTACACGTACCTCACAAGCTCCCTCAGGTTTCACGGCCAAGTGTTCTTCCCCAGGCCAATAGTAAATCGCAGAAAGCCAAACGGGCCCGTCAAGAGGCTCGTGAGTTGTCTCAAGCTAAGTTTCAGGATGCTTGCGTTCAGTTTTTTCGGAGATTTGTTGAATGTCGAGCGGCCCCAGGATTCGTCCCAGGACCAGTCGGCTCCCCAGGCCTCAGAGGCCTCAGGGGCCCAAGGCGGTCCTTCGGGCGAAACACGGACTCAAGAAGATCCGTTCCAATTCGAGCCTCCCGACGATTTTGAAGACGAGCCTGGCCCATGGGCTCACGAGTCGGTTTTTGGCAATCAGTCGGTTCCTAGGGCTCCTGCGCCCGCTGAGATAAAAGAGACAGCCCCCCACTCCGAGACCCCCGCACCCCCCAAGGACGGTGACAGCACTGTAGGCAGTCCCACTCCTCCCCACTCTCCCTCTTTCGACATCTCGGCTGACCTCTGGGAGAAGCACAAAGACAGGATTGGATACATCACTTGTCACGAGTCCGACGTTTGGGAAGTCATCCGTGCGTCTTTAGCTTACTCTGCAGGGGGCCCTCACATTCAAGCTGTCAGTGGAATGTTCGCCACATGGGTTAGTATCGCCGAAGCCGCCATTCTTGAGCAGCACGAGTCCGCTGCTGCAGGGCGTTCGCGAGCAGAAGGACCTTTTTTGACAGTTGAGGCGGTGCAGCGCGCAGAGCACATGAGAGCACAGCCCTTGTCCGACGTCGTTGCGGGATGGTGGGCTAGGCTTCACACAGTGCTGGTACGTCTCGCTCGTCATAGGCAACGGCGCAATGGGGTGGAGCAGGTCCCCAAGCTGGCTCATATATGTCGTGTTCTGGTTCATGATGTTCCTGATGGGGCTCATGCGGTCATCCCGAGTACTCATGGGGCACCTATCTGGTCTCAATGGGTTAGCTTCTTGGGGCAGGTGGAGTCTTGGGACTTACCGATTTTGGAGCAGTACAGGGACCTCGCCCAGAAGGCTTCCAGAAGAGCGAGGGGGAGAGCGGTCCACGCGTCGTTGAGGGATTTCCAGGAGTGGATCGTGGAAGAGTCGTCTCTAGGTATCATCCACAAGTCGCTCAGGCAGGTTCCCCAGGCCTCGGAGGAGCTCGTCGAGGCAGGCACTAGGCTTTTCAACCCCAAGGATCTCATCGACGCCAAAGTAAAAGGCTGGCACAGCTTATGGCGTGAGGTTGATCTAGATTTGAAGGAGCTCGACGCTCTCCTAGGCCAAGTGCGCGATGCGGCAGTTTTTGATCAGGTGCCTCCGTTGACAGTCGACGACGTCCGAGGGGCTCTCAAACGTATGAAGGCTCGTGCTGGGATGGGTATCGATCGCTTATCCCCACTTGACTTCGAAAGACTCCCCGACTGTGCCATCGAAGATCTCGTGAACCTCTTTTCCGCCTTCGAGGCCTCCCTTACCTGGCCATGGCAATCCTTGATCGTCATCGGTAGGTTACTTGCTAAGAAAAGCGGGGGCGATCGAGTCATCGGGCTAGTGGCCATGCTCTGTCGGGTGTGGAGTCTTGCTCGTGAAGTTCATGCGAAGGCGTGGACATCAGATACCTCGCCATCTTGGGATGCGGCGGTGGCAGGTAACAGTGCACTCAGGGAAGCATTCATTCGCGTTTTGGACAGTGAGCTTGCGGTCAAGCTAGGCGGTACTGTGGGCACCTCTATTCTTGACATTAAGAGCTTCTATGATCAGATCAGCTGGCCGAAACTCATTCACGCTGCCCTACGCCTCAATTTCCCTCCCGTCCTCTTGTTTCTCGAACTCCAGGTTTGTCTTGCCCCGCGTGTTCTCTCTCAGCTTGGCGCCTATTCGGAATGCTTTCAGCCTACACGAAGTGTTGTACAAGGTTTGTGCAGTGGCACACGGTTCGCACGATGTATGACATACTATGTGTTGCAGAAGCTGACGATGGCCAACCCGAGCATGAGCGAGCGCATGCGCATTTGGATAGATGACTTGAGCATGTCCACAGTGGGGTCACAGAAGCAGGTTTTGATTGAGCTCGTTACCAGTGTTACGACGGCTGCCGCCGAGTTTCGGGAGCACGGACTCCAGCTGGCCAGCAAGAGCGTCATCCTGTGCTCGCACCACGGCACGGCAAAGACGGCAGTCAAACAATTGAAGACTCGAGGTATTGATGTGCAGCCCGTCTTGCAAGCAGCCTACTTAGGAGTGGATCAAGGGATGGGTAAGAGGTTAGCCAGGCAGACGAGGAGGCAGAGGGTGATCAAAGGGGGCACGCAAAACCAGAAACTTCGGCGGTACGCACATGCAGCACGGCGCTATCAGGCCACTAAGAAAGTCGAGCTCGCAGGCCCCCAGGCAGTATCCACCTACGGCATGCAGGTGTATGGTGCGTTCGGCACGCAGCTTTTGACTTTACGGCGACGGCTTGGCTCGGTTGTAGGTGCGTCGAAGAAGGGTAGGTGCCTTACTTCATTACTAGATATTCGTACTCCTGGTCGAGATCCTGGTATTAGTCTTCCAGTAGCAACTATGAAGGAGTGGATGAAGGTTTGGATTTATGATTCTCAGTATCGATCGGGTATTCGTCGTGCGTGGCCTACCACAGTTGAGCAATTTAAGGCGCTGAAGCTACCCGAGTTTGCTCGCCACGTTCGTGGGCCTTTGAGCGCAGTCGTGGCCAATCTTCTTCGTGTCGGTTGGGACCCAGTCGCACCCGATCTTTGGCATGTTCCTGAAGCTAACGATAGAATTAAACTCGATTGGCAGTTTAACGAGTCGCTCGAGTCGATTGATCAGGCCCAGGACATGTTGAGTGATTTTGCTTGTGCCAACGCCAGCCTCCTGTGGCAGGATGCTGCACGGCACTTTTGTGGCGAGGGACTCGCAGGCGGCGCTGACAATCGATCTCTGCGTGCCCTTCTCTTGCGGCTGGAGACAGTCAAGAAGGGACGTCAGCTGGCTGAAGTTATTTTGAATATTTGTGTCGGGGGTTCCTGGCCATTATCTCGGAGGAAAGAAGAAGGTCTCATCACGGACGATACTTGTGCAAGATGTCATGAAGCGCCAGAAACCCCTCGGCATAGGTACTGGCTGTGCAAGTGCAACACTGGTCACCCAGTCTTTGAAGAAACAGACCAGCTAGTTTGCCAAGCTATTTCGCAGGGAGATGCCACACCGTGCTTTTGGTATCGCGGCATCATTCCCAAGCAGTGGACGGTCGTGGACCCACCACCACAGGTCGAGGCTTGGAAGCTCTTGGGGACCCCAGAGGGCTCCATAGGCCTTGGGTGCTTAGGTGCGGGCTCTTGGGGGGCCCCCTTGGTCCTCTTTGGGGACGCGTCTGGGGGGCCCGAGTCTCGTGACGAGCATCTTAGGCGTGTGGGGCTCTCGGTTGTCTCTCTTAGGAGCTATGAGCCTCTAGTTATCGGGCCCTCCTTGTCAGGACCACTTGTCGGAGATATTCAGACTGTTCCTCGAGGAGAGTTGCGTGGCCTCGAGGTGGCTATACGTTTCAGTATCGGAGTGCTAAGTTAGTTTCAGACAATCGTGCTGTTGTAGATGGGTGGCACAGTAGAGCCTATCGGAACCCGCAAGGTGAGTTAGGTCCTATCTGGAGGGAGATCGGGAAGCTTTTGGAGAATCGTGGCCCGTCTTTCATCACCGTGATCTGGGTGCCGTCTCATCTCGACACCGCCGAAGCGTCAGAGAGAGGTGTACCCTTTCATTTTTTGCTTGGCAACGCTGTTGCCGATGAGATTGCTGGAGAGACGGCAAAGGAGTGGAGAGTCACTGAAGGGCAGAGGGCGAGGGTACGGGACATCGAATGGAAAGCGGCCTTGGTTCGGAAGAGACTTATGAGGGCCCAGCTTGCTGCTATGGCTGAGCAAAACACTGGGCCTGATCGTCATCCTTCCGCCCCGCAGGTCGGTGAAGGAGATGTTCCTCCTCCTCCCCCTCCTCCCCCCCCCCGCGGCCGCCCTCGGCCGCAGCCGTCGCCACGTTCAGCACGGGGCACGTGCTGGACCAGTCAGGCGCGCGCTACTCTCGCTGTTTCTCGTCGTCTTCGAAGGCCGCTCGGACGGCCTGGCTTGTTTCTGTCTGTGAGGTGCCCCATTTCATTAATGATGTGCTGTCACGTCCTGGGTCAGGGTGTGGGGTCCACGTCGGCGGGGGGTGGGCTCATGAGTCTCACAGAATGGTTTTTTCCCAGACAGTGCGTGCATGGTTGTGCAGGGAATGTGGGGCGTACGGGAAGGACCAGCTCCGATCCCTTGCCAACCCGTGCCGCCCCGATCTGATCACTCGCACCCGTCGGGAGTATATCGATCGGTTTTTGAGAGGTCTCCCACCGAAGTCACAAGGCTCGGAGTGAGTGTTTCTCTCGTGATGTTGCTTCGCAACTGTTCTGATTCCTGATTCCTCACATCACATCACTCATGGCATTATCCTGAGCAACAACATCGTCATCATCAGCAGCAGCATCATCATCCCGTCACCTCACGCTCATCATCCTCCTCAGCCTCCCCCTCCTGGTATGGACGAGGAGGAAGGAGATAGGATCGAGGTAACAGAAGGGACAATAATGAGATGATGGAAATAATAAGGAGGATGAGAAGGAGTAGGAGAAGTATGAGGATGAGGATGAGGATGATGATGAGGAGGAAGAGGAGGAGGAGGAGGAGGAGGAGGAGTCAAGGATCAGAGGGCGGACGAGGGAGGTCCCATATCCAATCGTCGCTCGCGGCGGCGCAGCAAGTGGTTTACAGCAGGAAAAAGATGAGGGAATCATTTTCCTCCATCCAACTTCCATCTTTGCCTTCTCCTCACATCCTCCCCCCATCGCCGACGCCCCCGAAGTCTTTTCTCCTCCCTCCCCTCCCTACTCCTCCCTCTTGTCCCCTCCCACCTGCGTCATTCCCACTCCTTCCCCTCCATCATCCACCATCACTCGTCCGTCATCCCAGAGTCCTCCCTTCTCCCACTCTCTTCGCCTCCTCATCCTCATCATGATCTTCCTGTTCCTCCTCCGACAACGACAGGACAACGACAGCGACAACGACCCGACGAAAACGACGATGACGACGACGACGACGACGACCACCCGACGACGACGACGACGACAACGACGACGACGACGACGACGACGACGACGACGGCGACGGCGACGACGACGACGACCACCCGACGACAACGACGACGACGACCACCACCACCCGGCGACGACAACGACGACGACGACAACGACGACGACGACGACGACGATACGAGGGAAGACGGCGACGACGATGACGACGACGATTCCCCCCGGCGAGAATGCGCTCAAGACCCGTGCCCGAACTCCTCCCAGGCACCATCCACGCTCGCTTCCCGAGCCGCGCCGGGCCGAGGACGGACGAGGAGGCGGCCCGATGACCCAGGAGAGGACCAAAGCCAAAGGACAAAGACTGCTGGGAACGACATCGAGCAAGCAAGAAGACTAGCCTGTGGAGCATCTAGGGTCCTCCTTGCCCAGCCCAGACATCCGTCGTCTCGAGTTTCTCGAGACACGGCCCCCGACCTCCCGACCACTTCCCCGGGACCGGCTTTTCATCCCGAGTCGTTTTATGACGGTCCAGAAGCCCGGCGAGGGCTTTGAGACGCCGAAAACGACGAAAAACCTCCGTCTCGATTTTTCGAGACGCCTGATGTTTGGGAGGAGAAGAACGGGAGGAGGAGGTTCAGATCGATCCTCCCGATCTGTTACGTATGCTGTTACGGGTCGGTTCCCCTATTCCCATCGGCTGCCTGCTCGATTGCTCTGCGCCCTCCGCGCACTGCTTATTTCCCCAGGTCTTCTGGGCCCTCTCCGTGCCCGCACTGGCAGCAGCCTTAAGTTGTGCTCGCGCTTCGCCAGGCTGGAATCCTTCTTTCTTGGCCACTGGAAGGAACGCAACGGCCACGATGTTCGTGTGTGGCCAACGTCAAAAACTTCGATCGTAGACCCACCCCCACCACAACAGCAACAAGAACGGCACCAGATAGCGTAGGAACAAGGAAAGGCGACACCAACACCAACAGGGCGAGGAGATGCGCGGAGGCAAGGGGGGTCTCCCTGGTGGTGTGGTCCCCCCCTCTTGCTCGAGACATCCCCAGTCTCCCGCTCGGGGAGGCATTGTGGACCTCCTCGCTGGAGGTGGGCCCCCTGGTGGTGTTGGTATCGCTTCTCCTCCCTCCGAATAGCGGGGCTGTCCATCACTCTACCGCTTCTCCGAGCTCTCGACTGGCCAGGCTGGCTTG
This sequence comes from Prorocentrum cordatum, assembly GCA_963575745.1. Classification (NCBI taxonomy): domain Eukaryota; class Dinophyceae; order Prorocentrales; family Prorocentraceae; genus Prorocentrum; species Prorocentrum cordatum. Next base: position 182,545 of record CAUYUJ010015973.1, read on the forward strand.
GCCCGTGCGCGCGGGCGCGATTGACGCCACGAGCGCCTCACCCGCTCAGCGGCCTGCCCAAGAAAGGAGGAGGAGGAGGAGGAGGAAGAGGAGAAGGCACAGCATCGGAATGCAGGAGAAGGAGGCCTCGAGATCTCTCCTGAGCCCCGCTCGGAGCTTTCCATTGACTGCACGCAGGACAGGTCCCATCGGCAAGAGCGGCCTCTGGTGCGCGGTTTCAGAGAGTCTAAGGGCGGGGGGAAGGGGAGGGGGCAAACCCAGTTGCGCAAGCAGCTGTCATCGCATCGCGCTCGGTGATCGAAGGACCCCAGCGGGCCCGCTCCTGGGGGCCACTCGGGCAAATGGCCACTCGGCTCTCGGGCAACAACCTCGGTCTCAAGCGTCCTTCCCATGGAATGTTCTTGGCAAGGCGAAGCTGCTGGAAGGCATGCCGAGGCTGCAAAACCTCGGTGAACCGAGGAAACCGTCCGAAAACCTCCTGGCCCTCGAACCCCCGAAAACCTCAGGGGCGCACCAGGGCTCCGACATGAGAGGACTCTTCCACGACGCGAGGATGTCAGCGCCTCCAATCCAATGCAGTCAAGCAGTCTCCTGCCCCCCAGGGGACGAGGATGAGGAGAAGGAGGGAAGGAGAGAGGGAGGGAGGGAGGAGGGAAGAGAGAGGAGAAGGAGGGAGGAAGAGAGGAGAAGGAGAAGGGAGGAAGGGATGAGGAGATGGAGGGAAAAGGGAGGAGAGGAGGACCTAGGAGGGACGAGGCGGGAGCAGGAGGAAGGAGGACGGAGGAGGGGGAGGGAGCCGATCCCCCAACGACCCCAGGGCGCCCCAGAGCTCCGACGACAACGCTGAGATCCGACGGCGCGCACGGTAAACATCACAGTCATACCCCTCGACCTCCTCGTCCTGCGCCACTCTGCGAGCCGGATCGATCTGTGAGGGCCCCGGGGCCCCGACACTGGGCGCGAGAACGCCCGGCTCGAACAAAAGGAGGCGCCAGAACCTCAGAGGTCCGATGTCCTGCTTTTTTTCCATGCGGCGTCCCAGGGTCGGCTGCTCCTCCGGAGTCGTTCTGTTGGCAGTCCCGGGGGCCCTGCGGGGGCCTCTGGAGGCCGAAGGCGGCGAACCAAACTCCCGGATCCCAGGGAGACCGTCTTTTGTCCTTCCCATGTAGCGATCGTTGCCCGCGGGAGGGGAGAAAGGGTCGGGCGGGAGGGTCACGGTAGCTAAGGGTGGCCGCGGCGTGCACCGCGCCGGGGTGCGTCCGCCCTACCGGCGCGTCAATCGCCAGCGTGCACACAGCATGTGGGGGGGTCCAGGCTCCCCCCCCAGCACGATCGTTAGGGTTATCTGTGAGGGGGGTCTTGGCCCGGGTAACGAGCGTTATCCTGGCCTGAGATCCGACGCAGCGAACAAAGATACAACATCATGAAAAAACACGCCCGGAGCCCTGGACCTCATCTTGCTGCGGTCATTTTCTAAACCGGATCGATCTGCGAGGGCCCCGGGCTTTTTCAAAGAGGCAAGAACGCCGGGCTCGACCAAAAATGGGGACGCCAGGATCTCAGGGGGGGGAGGAAAGAAAAACGCTCACAGGCACCTCCCCGGGGTCCAGAGATCCGATTTCGTAACGTCTTCCATGCGGGGTCCCCGGCAGTCTCGACCCCTTCCCCTGGACCCGCCTTTCATCCCGAGTCGTTTCTTGACGGTCCCGAAGGCCCGGCGAGGGCCCCTATAGAGGCCAAAAGGCGGCGAAAAACCTCCGTCCTGATTTTTTCAATGCGCTGGATCTCTGGGGGCGCTGCAGGGCTCCTCGGCAGGAGGGCGGCGGCCACGGCGGCACGGGCGGCGCCACCGTCGGCGCGGCGGCGCCGGGTCCCGCGCAGCAGGCGACGGCGAGGCCAGGCAGCAGGCGCGCCATCGCAAGGCGGGGTGGGGGCGGGGAGGGGAGGAGAGGAGGGGGAGCAGGGAGGGAGGTCCCTCCTATTCCCGAGGAGGAGGAGGAGGAGGAGGAGGAGGAGGAGGAGGAGGAGGAGAGCGCCCTTGGCGCGAGCGGTGCGGGGGCAGGAGGAGGAGGGGAAGGAGAGAGGAGGCGGAGGAGGAGGAGAGGATGAAGGAGAGAGAGGAGGGAACGGGGAGGGAGAGGAGGGGGAGGAGGAACAGGAGGAGGAGGAGGAGGAGGAGGAGAAGGAGGAGGGAAGGAGGAGGAGGAGGAGGGAGAAGAGGAGGAGGAGGAGGAGGAGGAGGAGGAGAAGGAGGAGGGAGGAGGAGGAGGAGGAGGAGAAGGAGGAAAAAGGAGGAGGAGGAGGAGGAGGAAGCAGGAAAGAGGAGGAGGAGGAGGACGAGGATCGGAGGAGGCGGAGGAGGAGGAGAGAGGAGGAGGAGGAGGAGGAGGAGTTAGGAGCAGGAGCAGGAGGAGGAGGAGGAGGGAGGAGGAGGAGGAGAGGAGGAGGAGGAGGAGTAGAGGAGCGGCGGGGGGGGGAGGCGGCGGAGGTAAGGCGGAGGAGGAGGAGGAGGCGGAGGAGGAGGAGAAGGATCGAGGAGGAGGAGGAGGTGGAGGAGGAGGAGGGAGCGAGTTTTTTGTATCTGGTTTCGAGCCTGTCGCGGCTCCTCTGCGTTTCGCCATATGCGCACGGCTGTCGCAACAGGATGCAAGCGTATGCAATACACGAACGGCTGGCGTGCCAAAAATGCCTGCTTGTGCCTTGGCGAGGAGGAGGAGGAGGAGGAGGAGGAGACAAGTGAAACCAGATGCCGAAGGACACGAATTAGCCCTAAAGCGTATCATCCCCTGGCCTGCCAAACTGTTGTTGGACAGACCCGTATTGAATATCCACGACGGCCAAGCAATACATTCACCAAGGCAGGAGAAAGGCGGGAGGAGGTCCAGAGAAGAGCAGAAGCGAGAGAGGAAAGAGGTGGAGGGCAGTCCCGACCCCGCTAGGGGACGGACGAAGGATGCTAAGCAAAGCCGCGGACCCACCAGCCGATGAGGAGGCAGAGGACGGAAGGGAGAGGGAGAAGGGGAGAACGTCAGCACCTGACGCGGCGTGCGACCAGCAGAAACAACAAAACTAAGAAAAAACATGTAAGCACCTGGCAGCGCGATCACAACCACTTATGGTTCCACGCGTCCATGCGCCCAGAAATTTACTATCAGGGTTCGGTGTGTTGTGGCCGAGGCGCCGAGAAAAGGCCGTGGCGGACGACCTCTGGCCCAAGACGCCCTAACAGCATGCACGCCCGGAGTGAGACCTAGCACGAGCGGGCCAGCACGCAGGGACAAAGACGTAAGCAGTCCGGAACACTTGGCCATGCACGAGAGGAGACAGTGGCGAGCGCGGGAAGACGCACCGCCCTCAGAAGGAACAGGAGGAGGGGAGAGCACGCGCGCCGGTGCTTTCAGAGCATGGTACGGTCGAGAGTAATCACCGACTCGAGCATATCGTTGAAATAACTGGCCATGGATGTCTGCGGAGAGCCCCTCACGTCTGTCGACCATTGCATGAGCCGAATACTTGGGCTGATCGGACCATGTAGTATCGGGAGTCGGTGAGTTGGTCGGCGCGGGAGTCGGTGAGCTGGCCTGCGCAGGAGTCGGTGAGCCAGTCGGTGCGGGAGTCGTTGAGCTGGTCGGCGTAGAAGTCGGCGAATTTCTCGGCGCGGGAGTCGGTGCGCTGGTCGGTGCGGGAGCCGCCAAGCTGGTCGGTGTGAGAATTTGTGGAAATCGAAAGATGATTACCCCTATCCACGGCTTCGTTCTGTGCCGAGGTGGAGTGCCACGGCATCGATGCACGGCGCACCCCGCCCCACTTCCTCTAAAGGGAGTCGGTGAGCGGGCCGGCGCGGAGGTCGGCGAGCCCCTTGGTGCAGGAGTCAGCGAGCTGGTCGGTGCGGCAGTCTGCGAGCATTTCGATGAGGGAGTCGATGAGCCGGCCGGCGCGAGACTCAGTGAGCTTGTCGACGCGGGAGTGGGTGAGCTGGTCGATGCGGGAGCCGGGTAGCTGGTCGGAGCGAGTCGGTAGCCGTTTGGTCCAGACCTCCCGCCGGGGAACATGTCGACGGGCAGCGTCCGAGTGAATGAATACTCTGGTCTGCGTGAGGGCTCCGAGAAGCAAAGCATCCGCCGTTCTGTGTGTGCCGAGGTGGAGTGCCGCGGCATCAATGAACGGTGCACTACACCCCAATTGCTTTCAAAGGAGGCGGTGAGCTGGTCGGTGCAGAGGTCGGCGAGCCCCTTGGTGTAGGAGTCAGCGATGGTCGTTGCGGGGCTAGGCGAGCTTGATGATGAGGGAGTCGATGAGTTCGACGGCGCGAGGCTCGGTGAGCTTGTCGGCGTGGGAGTCGGCGAGCTGGTCGATGTGGGAGTCGGTGAGCTTGTCGGAACAGAAGTCGGGGACCGCTTGGTCCAGACCTCCCGCCGGGGGACTGTTCTCGACGGGCAGCACTCAGAATAATGGATCCTCTGGTCTGCATGGCGTCTCCGCGAGGCACAGCAGCCGCCGTTCTGTGCCGAGGTGGAGTGCCACTGCGCCGATGCACGGTGCACGACATACCATTTGTTCTCAAAGGAGGCGGTGAGCTGGTCGGTGCGGAGGTCGGCGAGCCCCTTGGTGCAAGAGCCAGCGAGCTGGTTGGTGCGGGAGTCTTCGAGCTTGTCGGCGAGGGAGTCGATGTGCTGGTCGGCGCAAGCATGGACAGCTTGTCGGCGCGGGAGTCAGTGAGCAAGTCGATGCGAGAGTCGGTGAGCTGTTCGGAGCAGGAGTCGGTCGTCGTTATCGTGATCACCGTGATCACCGTCTCGTCTGTGAGTGATGGGGCACTGTTGGGAGGAGCGCATCCACTGTATTGTGTCCCGAAGGCTATCTTCCCAATTCTCAGAGTCCCTTTAACAATTTTAGCGCCGACAAGTCGTGATGAAATTCAAAGACATGAGCTTGTAACGTGGCACCAAGGGCCACCCGTGACAATTATTGCCCACGCATCCTGACGGTGTCGGCGTCTGTGCCGGCGTAGGCGCCGACGTCGGTGTCGGCGTCGGGGTTGGCAACTGTGCTGACATAGGCCTCGGCGTAGGTGCCGGCGTCTGTGCTGGCGTAGGCGCCGACGTCGGTGTCGGCGTCGCTGCTGTCGACTGTGGTGGCACAGGCGCCAGCGTCAATGCCGGGGACGGCGCCGCCGTTGATGTCACCGTCGGTGCTGGCGACGGTGATGGTACAGGCGCCAGCTTCGACGCTGGGGACGGCGACGGTTTCGGTGTCGGCGGCGGCGCTGGCGACCGTGATGACGTAGGTGCCGGCGTCGGTGCCGGGGACAGCGCCAACGTCGGTGTCGGCACCGGTGGTGGCGACGGTGCTCGCGCAAGCGTAGGCGATGATGCCGGCGTAGGCGCCGATGACGGTGTCGGCGTCGGAGGTGGCGACGGTGCTGGCGAAGGCGCTGCCGTCTGTGCCGGCGTAGGCACCGATATCGGAATCGGCGTTGCAGGCGTCGGTGCCGGCGTTGGGGATGATGTGGATCACCTTGTTGGCGTAGGCGTCGACGTCCGAAGTCGGACTGAGGCATGGCGTGTCAGAGGATCGACGTGGTGGGGCTTCTCCGCGACCTTGGCGGTCTCGTCCATGAATAGTTGAGGAGGGCGTCGGCGCATGCCCTGTGTGTGCCGCGCGCCCCGAAGCCATCGCGAGGTGGCTCTGGCCTGCTGGAGCATCTCATCGACCGACGTCTCCAGGCAGATGATGCAGGCGTCAAGCTCGGCGGCCTTGACCCGCGGGGTCATCGCAGCGGCCGGGGACTCCATGGTAGGGAAGTGGGAAGAGAAATGTGGTGTGAGAGGAGGTAGTCTGATGAGTGACTGCGCCCAGGAGAGTCAACCCAATGTATGTCACCGATGCTTGAGCCAGGGCCCCTTGAGCCAAGGTCTTGAGCCTTGAGCCAAGGAGAAGGAGGGAGCGAGGAGGAGGAGGAGGAAGAGGAGGGAGGAGACGGGGGGGAGGAGGTGCCCCCTCTAGGGCCCACAGCGGCGCGCCCCGCCCCGCCCTGGCGCCGCGGGCCCGGCGCGAAGGCTGCCGCTGTGACACAGCAGGCCCGGCCCTGAGGTTAGGTCGGGCATGCCCTCCTGCAGGCGGGTTTTGGGCGAAAAATACACCCAGGCATGATCGCGTCGTAAAAAATCAAGACGGGCGATTTTGGTCAATTGCGGCCTCGGGGGGCCCTCGCCGGGCCTCGGGACCGTCAAAAGACGACTCGGGACGAAAAGCCGGTCCCGGGGAACGCCGTCCGGAGAAAATCAGGACGTCGCATGTCTGGGAAAAATACTCCCCAAATGCTCAAAAACAAGGATAGTCGAAAAATCGTCCCCCGACGACTATTTTTGACTACTTTGGGATATTCCTTTCCTCCTGTAGAGGGACAGGCCCGACTTAGCCCTGCGGAAGCCGGCGCTGTCTCAGAGCACGCCGAGCACTCCGATCGGCGATCGATCCACCACAGCAGATCGATGATCAAACCAGCGCGATCATCCCCAGAGAGCGGGCGTCTCGGGGCCCTCGGGGCCCCTCGGGGCCCTCGCCGAGCCCCATGGCCGTCAGGAAGAACGAGCCGGGATGAACAACCGGTCCCGGGGAAGTGGTCGAGAGGTCGGGTGCCCCTGCCTCGGATAAATCGAGACGTGGGAGATCTGGGCATCAAACCAGTGCGATCACCAGATCAGCTCGATGAAACCAAGTCGACTGTCCGGTCGAACGCCCACCGATCCGGTCGACTGTCAGTCCGCGGTCGGTTGGACCGACCGTCCGAGCGGCTCGATCGAGCCGATCGGCCCATCGACGCCCCAACGGTGCGACCGCTCCGATCGAACGCCCACCAAGCATCAAGCCGCGTCCTCCGCCTGCCCCGGCGAGGACGACGGCCCCGACAGGCACGGCGGTGGCAATCCCGACGGCGAGGGCGGCGAGCGACCTCCTCGGCGGCGGCGGCGGCGGCGACGGCGCCCCAAGCGATGCCCGAGGCCCACACCGTCGCCTCCATGCCCGTGCCCGTGACCAAGTTCGACGCGGCCTGCTCATACCTGGGCGCCGACGACGACGGCCGACGCTGGCGGCTACGACGACTGCGACGGCGACGGCGACGATGACGCCGACGACGACGAAAAGCGACAACGACAAGCGACGACGACGAAGACAAAGACGACGCCGCCGCCGCCGCCGACGACGACGACGACGAAGACGGCGGCGGCGGCGGCGGCCGCGGCAGCGACCGACGGCGGCGGAGGCGACTGTGACAACGACGCGCCGACGCAGGGAGGGGAGCGGAGGGCACCCCATCGGAGCGTCTCCGCCGTTGGCCCCTTGGCGCGAGCCAGGGGGGGGGGACGAGAAGGTGAGGGAGGGTAGGACGAGGAGGAGGAGGAGGCGGAGGAGGAGGAGAAGAATAAGAATTACCCCAGTGCGACCCTACCTAGAAGATGGAGCCCCTAGGAAAGCAGCATTAGTTGCTATGCTGTGCCATGCTATGCTATGCTATGCTATGCCATGCCATGCTATGCTGCGCTAAGCTATGCTATGTTATGCTATGCAGCGTTGCGCTATGCTGTGATATGCTATGGTATGCTATGCTATGTTCTGACATGCTGTGCTATGCTATGATATGTAATGCTATGGTATGATGTGATATGATATGCAATGTTGCGCTACACTGTGCTATGATATGATATGATGTGCTATGTTATGATGTGCTGTGCTATGATATGATGTAATATGCTATGCTATGCAATGCTATGATATGATTTGTCATGCTGCGATGTGATATGACAAGCTATGATATGATATGCTATGTTATGTTATGCTAAGATGCGCTATGCTATGATATGATATTATACGATATGAGATGCGATGCGATGCTATGCTATGATATTATATGATATAATATGCGATGGTGCGCTATGTTATGATATGGTATGATATGCTTGGCTATGCTATGCTATGCTATGCTATGCTATGCGAATGCAGCGCTGCGCTATGCTAAGCTAAGCTAAGCTAAAATGAAATTAGCTAAGCTAAGATGAGACAAGCAACGCTAAGCTAAGGGGACGTAACTGGGGGAACTGCGGGGCGGATACTGGGGGAACCGCCCGGGCCGGTTCCCACTGCCCGGCCCTTCAAGCCAAGAGAGTAAGAACCCTTCTAGGTAGAGCCTAGGTAGGGAATAATAAAAAGAAGCATACTTATAATGATAAGAAGAAGGATAAGAAGAAGGCGCCCTTGGCGCGAGCGGTGCGGGGGGCAGGAGGAGGAGGGAGAAAGAAGGGAGGGGGAGGAGGGAGGATGAAGGAGGAGATGAGGAAAGCAGGAGGAGGGAGGCGGACAGAGAGTGCCCTGCATTTCTCTCCCCCTTTCTTCCTGTTCCTCCTCCTCCTCCTCTTCATCTTACTCCTCCTTCTCTCCCTTCTCCTTCTTCTCGTTATTCTCCTCCTCCTCCCCCTCCTCCTCCTCATCATTCTCCTCCTCACTGTTCCGCATGTTACTCCGTGCTGCTCCGCCTTCTCCTCCGCCTCCTTCTCCTTCTCCTCCTGGACTCCCCTGTCCGTTCCCATCCTCCCCCTGACCCCCCCTCACCCCTCCTTCTCCTCCTCCGCCTTGGTCCTTCTCCTCCTCGCCCTCCAACCCCGCTCATCACCGATCCTCGAAGACAGAGCATCAAGGTTCCAAGCGTCCTTGCTTGTATGCGGGGTGTGTTTTTTTGGGGGGGGCGTAGAAAAGGACAAAGAAGAGAACCCCCTCTTTCTGTTCGGCCCTGCGTGCCCGCCTTCCCCCCACAGAGCCGGCTTGGGCCTCGCGCGGGCCCCGCGGGGTCCGCTGCCTCTGCCCGCTCGCGCCTGCGCCGCTCCGTGGGCGTCGCCTACTGGGGGGGGGGGGGCTATGCGCGGGGCGGGGGGAGACAGGCGCACGCTTCGTGCCCAAAGGGCCCCTTAGGGGCCCCCTGAGGGGCCCCTGCTCTGGAGCCCTCGCCGCTCCCCCACTGATCCCCCCCACTGCGCGACGCCCAAGCTCCATGGCAACACTTCCGCCCCGGCTGGCTCCACCCGCGCGCTCTTCCCTGAAATCCTCTCCGCGGTGAGTGCCCTGCTCCTCCCCCTGTCCTTCGCGGCCGCTCCTCCACGCCTGTCCTTTTCTCTTGCCGCTGGACAATTCGTATGCTGGGCGCACCCAGCTACTCGAGCGCGCGAGCGGATTGCCTCTGCTGCGCTGCGACGGAACACGTGCCGCCCCGTGCCTAGGCCGAACTTTGGATTTTGCGTGGGGGGCAGAAGGATGGCGTCAGGGAAGTTCAATCCTGTGTTCTTCTGCGCTGATGCGCCGATACGCTGATGCGCGAGATGCGGAAGGCGAGTGTCGACGCCCTCCGACGGGGCGCGCCGACGGCGCGCGCGGACCGCAGGGACCCTGCACCTCTAGCGGTGTGCCGTGGGTCCCTGTCCTCGGGGGCCCTGCACTTCCAGCGGTGTGCTTATGAAGGGGCCCTGGGACACACATAAATAAATTTACACTAATAAAAAGATGCCCCATATTTTCCATATTTTCTGGGTTTTTGTCTTCCCGCCCAATTCCCATATTTTCCAATATTTTCTGGGGAATCGACGATTAATTGTGTCTGTGTGTTTTTTCCCCTCCTGAGCTTAGGACCCCCGTCCGCCGTCGAGCCTCTCCACGCCCACGACGATGTGCGCCTGGCCGCCGCCAGGCCCACGGAGCCTGGCGAGCCGCCCCAGCGCCGCACTGCCCCTCCTGGAGGGCGGGCCGCAGGCGCCTGTGCAGCTGCGCGCCCTCGCTGCGCCTGTGGCTCCACGGGCCAGGCGGGCGACCACGGCCAGCTCCTCGGTCAGGACCGCGTCGCGCACGGGATCCGCGCCGGCACGAGGGCGTGCGCGGCCGGCCCCGACTCCAGCAGCGCCTCGCCGGCGCCCAGGGCTGCTGCCACGATGGAGCCGTGGCGCTCCCCTTTCCGCTCGGTCCGTCGGCACCTGGAGCACCGGGCGCTGGCCCTCGGCGTCCCTCCGCTCGCACTCCAGCCTCGCCACGCCAGGCACCAGAGCCCTCTTGGGGAGGCCGGCTTGCTGGGCTTGGCCACGCGATGAGTGGGGTCAAAGCCGCCGACGGCAGCACCAGCCGCGGAGGCCCACGTCGTCACGCCCTCGGCCATCCAGGTCAGAGCCTTCCTTCTTTGGGGGGGGGCCGGCTTGCTGGGCTTGGCCACGCGACGAGTGGCGTCAAGGCCGCCGACGGCAGCACCAGCCGCGGAGGCCCACGTCGCCACGCCCTCGGCCATCCAAGGGGAGGGAGGAAGGAGCGGGCGGGCGCACGTCCCCCTTGGCGGACCATGAGGGCGTGCATTCACTGGATGAGCGCGTTGATGCTATGCTGTCCCCCAGACCTGTGGGAGGATGAGATGACAAGGGCAGCGGTGACAGGAAGGAGCGGACGAGGGAGGGGAGGGGAGGGGAGGCAGGAGGACGAGCAAGGAGGCCCGTCCATCGCTCGCGCCTGGAGGAGGGCCTCTTGGTGGCATGGCTGCGGGGCGCCCCAAATCCGTCAGTGGGCTCAGCTTCCTGGCGACACAACCCCCTTTCTGATTCCACGTCGGACTGGCGCGTCCACCGAGGTTGAAACCCTGGCGCTCCTGCCCACCCTCCTCCTCCTCCGCCTCCGCCTCCGCCTCCTCCTCCTCCTCCTCTCCTCCTTCTCCTCCTCCTCCTCCTCCTCCTCCCCCTCCTCCTCCTCCTCCTCCTCCTTCTCCTCCTCCTCCTCCTCCTCCACCTCCTGCTCCTCTTCCTGCTCTTCTTCCTCCTCCAACTCCTCCTCCTCCACCTCCTCCTCCTCCTCCTCCTCCTCCGCGTTGCCCTCCGCGTTGCCGTCCTTTTCCACCTGCTTGTTCTCGTCGTCGCCATCCTCGTCCTCCTCCAACTGCCCTTACCACTTCGTCCCCCACGCCTGAGACACTCACAGCGTCGGCCGACTATACCTGACACAGTGGCAGGTGTGAAAATCGCAGGATGCTCTCCCGCAGGGGGCGCGCGAGGCGCCAAGCTCTGAGAACAATAGAGCGCGCTCTTCTAGCGCCAGAGCCTCGGCCTGGACGGAAGACATCTCAGTCAGAGTGCACGTTCCTGCCATGACTGATGGGCCTGCTTTCCACTACCACTACCATAAGTAGGAGGGGGGAGGGGGTCCTCCTCCTCCTCCTCCTCCTCCTCCTCCTCCTCCTCCTGGTCCTCCTCCTCCTCCTCCTCCTCCTCCTCCTCCTCCTCCTCCTCCTCCCTCTAACCTGTGGTAGTGGTAGTGGAAACCAGGCCCATCAATGACCATGTGATGGAACTCCGTATGCTCACCAACACATCGACCGCCAGCCTACACCACTCACACGGCAGCCGAGCATGAGCCCGCAAGAGTCCTCCATCACAGTGTGCAACAACAGCGCGCTCAGAAATGCGATCGCCGGGGAAGATGACTGGGATTGAGCATCGTGTATCCGATCCCCGTCACCAGCGGGGTGGCCTGGGCCGCACTGGCCGATTTACCCCTCTAGGTGGGGACATGGGCCGTTCCCTTCGGATTTCGAGGGGTGTCTCCCTAACTGGGGGGTAATTAGCTGGGGGTCTTGAAGGGGATGGGGGATGGGGATGGGGATCGGTGAAATGATACTGGTGGATAAAGCGCGCTTGGATCAGGCATCCAGGGTCTGCAAGCCAGTGGAACACCCACTGAGGTTTAGCCATGGACAGCACACCGCTGCCTGCATTGCACACGCCCTGGAACACATGCGCTTGGCGTGTCGGCGCGGCGGCCGCGGCCCTGGGCGACATGCTACATGCCTTTCGAGCGGGTATAGCGTATCGCTCCGCTCCGCGGGGCGGGAGGCTTGGGCAAGCTCGGAACGCTGAAGCCCTGAGGACTGGGAAGTGGCTAGCGTTAGGTCGGGCACGTCCCCCGACAGGCGGATTTGGGACGAACAATGAAACATACCTCAAAAAATACGCCAAAAAGAATCAAAGAATGGTTGAACAATCGCCCCCCGACTATTATTTTCACTATTTTTGAAAATTCCTCCTGTAGAGGGACACGCCCGACTGAAGGCTAGCGTTAGGTCGGGCGTGCCCCCCTGCAGCCAGGTTTTGAAGGAAAAATCAACAGCACCCCAAACATGGCCCAAAATGGTCAAACAATGATCCAAAAATCGTCCCCAGACTCCTCTCTCTACTTGGCTATTCCCCCTGTCGAGGGGCAGGCCCGACGTACGGCCAGCGTGCCGCGCCGAGGCGTGGTGGGCCAGACGCTGGCGGGATGCGACACGCGGCCCCACGGCGCTCGCTCTGCCGTGAGGGGAAAAGCCCCCCGGGGATCGGAAGCCTCCGGGGGGCACACTGCCAGAAGTCCGGCGCCCTGACTCTTCAGCACGGGGCCCCAGGGGGGAGTCCTTCTCCTCCTCCTGCTCGCTCCCTCCTCGCTCCCTCCTCCTCCTCGCCCCCTCCTCCTCGCTCCCTCCTCCTCCTCCTCCTCCTCCTCCCTCCTCCTCCTCCTCCTCCTGCCTCCTCCTCCTCCTCCTCCTCCCTCCTCCTCCTCACTCCTCCGCCTCCTCCGCTCTGCCTCCTCCTCCTCCGCCTTACTTCCGCCGCTCCTCCTCCCTTCCCTTCCTCCTCCTCCTCCTCTCCTCCTCCTCCTCTGCCTCCTCCCTCCTCCTCCTCCGCCTCTCCTCCTCCTCCTCCTCCTCCTCCTCCTCCTCCTCCTCCTCCTCCTCCTCCTGCTCGTCGTCGATGTCTTTCAGGGTCGGCGGCACCAGCCGTCAGGCCTTCACAATCCGACGCCTTGATTTTTTAGTACGGGGCCCATGCAGTAGAAGAAGAAAAAACCACATGAACAGAAACTTTTGGCGCACCGCGCGGATTTCTTGGATCCGTGCCGGACCCCTCCTCCCTGGCGCGCGGAGCGCGCCAGGGGCGGCGCCGGAGGCGCCGCCAGAGGGGCCCAGCGCGGATCCAAGAAATCCGCGCGGAGCGCCACAAGTTTATGTTTGCGTGTTTTTGTTTTCTTCTTCGATGCAAGCCCCGACCCATTCCCTGGGACAGGCTCCTCATCCCTGGTCGTTTCTCGACGGCCCTCGGGCCCGCGAAGGCCCCCCCGGAGGCCGAGAGCGGCGCAAAGCCGCTGTCTTTTTTTTAGAAGACGGTGGATCTCTGGGTTCGGCTACATTGAAGGGGCCCCAGGACACACAAATAAATACACACAAATAAAAAGATTCACCATATTTTCCCATATTTTCCAGGATTTTGTCTTCCCCCCCACTTCCCATATTTTCCCATATTTTCCTGGGAATCGACGATTAATTGTGTCTGTGTGTTTTTTCCCCTCCTGATACATGGCAAGAGTGGCCCCAGGCAAGAATGCCCATTGGTGTGCGGCTTACGGTGGGCGCGTGGGGGGGGGGTAAGGCCAAACCAGTGCGCAAAGCGCTGCTCTCGCAGAGCGTTCAGCGATCCGGGAACGCCAGTGGGCCCGCACCACAGGTCACATCCAGCGAACAGTCACTCCCCGGAGCCCAGCGAAGGCCTCCAGAGGCCGAAAACACTGAAAAGTCCTCCGTATTGATTCTTGTTCGATGCGTTGGAAGATCCAACTTGGACCTCTAGGTTCCAACTTGTGGGGATATCAAAATGTACTGATACCGGTACTGCCGGGACCTCTCCCGGAGTGTGTTCTAACCCGAATTTTCGAAGCGAATCCGACAGTGGCGACGAAGGCCTCCCAGGAGGGTGAAACAGGGGAAACCATGGGTGCCCTTCCCTCCTCCGAACTTGGAACTCTGGGCTCCCTGTCGCCCACGCCCCCACGGCTCTTGCAAGGCAACGACGGGGGGGGGACTGGCAGAGGGGGGCAACCATCGACCTGGAATCGGCGATGCATCGCCGCCAGATCGGTTTATGGGCCCCCGATGGCCAATGCCCACATCACTGGGCGGGGAGGGGGGGCCGTCGGGCCCCACCTCGCCCAGTGGAGACCCGTGCCAGGAAACGCCTGCCTCCCTCCGGGGTGCCCTGGGCCTCCTGGGTTTCGATCGCGTTGCCGTGGAGAGCGCGACGTTCCCACACCAAAGATCAACGAACGTCCTGGGGTCTCGGGGCTGGGTTTCTTGTGGAAGGCCTCCTGTGGACTGGCAACCACTGTACCGACGAGGAATGCGCGATTGGGGGTCGATGGAACACCCCTCCTTCCCCTCCTCCTCCTCCTCCTCCTCCTCCTCCTCCTCCTCCTCCTCCTCCTCCTCCTCCTCCTCCCTCCTCCTCCCCCTCCTCCTCCTCCTCCTTCTCCTCCTCGCCCCCGTGCGGTTCTAGGGGCCACAGCTCGGCTCTCGGACGGCCGCTCGGGACGATCCAGGCCCCCCCCCAGAACGCCCTCGACGGGGCGCAGAGCTGATGGAGAGCGTCCCGAGGCCGGGAGGCCGCCGATGCCCGCGGCAAGCTCCCGAGAACCACGATCCCCGAAACCTGAGCCCACCCCACCTGTGCCTGTCCCCCCTTTCCTCCCGAGCTCAGCTGCTCCAATACACAACACGCCACCCGTAGCGTGTGGACTGGGAGCTCAACACGGAGATCGAACACGTACGTTTGGCGCGATCCCTTCGCCAGATCGTGGCCCAGCACGCGCCGAGCCACCACGCACCGTGTTGACACGGACGTTCTGAACATGGTACCTGCTCATGCGTGTAAGAACAAACCTCCTCCACCTCCTCCTCCTCCCCCTTCTCCTCCTCCTCCTCCTCCTCCTCCCCCTCCTCCTCCTCCTCCTCCTCCTCCTCCTCCTCCTCCTCCTCCTCCTCCTCCTCCTCCGATCCTTATTCCTTATTAGAATATACTCCTACTCCCCCCTCAGGCCGGCAGATAGCGGGCGCATCCGGGTGGTCCCATCCTAACCTGTAAAAAACAATACAAAATCAACATTTTCTTATACTTTTCCTCTCGACATGGACGTCCTGTCGTCCACGGCGATAATCCATTGCAAAAAATACCACAAAGAGCACACGCGCGCGTTCATGTCAGAATCCTACCGAACACCGTGTGTTTGCAAGCATTTCAACATAAAAACATCAAAAACCCAATGCTTTTTCACAAAAATTGTACAAATTTCCCGCCCGGGCTCTCTTGCTGAAATCATAGGAAAACCATAGGAATCTTAAGAATTCTGTCAAATCCAGCGATTTCACGTCATCGCGCGGTGCACTCGCGATGCTCTGTCATGCACCCAGGCCGCGAATCCTGTGCAAAAAAACCACAAAGAGCACACTCGCGCGTTCATGTCAGAATCCTACCGAACACCGTGTGTTTGCAAGCATTTCAACATAAAAACATCAAAAACCCAATGCTTTTTCACAAAAATGCTTTGGGGTGTCCTGTCAGACCGTCGGGCTTCCTCCGGCCACCTCTGGCTTCCTGCGGTGTACCGGGCCATTCTCGACTCGTCTGGCAATGCGTGCGCGGCATTCAACACGCGCTCGCCAGTTCCCGTCGGCAACCGCCATCGCGGCCGCATCAGCTGTACCAAACCGGCTGGCCGGTGTGACTTCGGCCCCCAGTTGTGCCAGCTTTGCTTCTTATGTTGTGGGAGGGCGGGTGGGACTGGGCATGCCATGCTTGACTCGCTCGAGTTGGCTAGCTTGACTCCTACTCCTCTCCTCTCCTCTCCTCCTCCTCCTCCTCCTCCTCCTCCTCCTCCTCCTCTTCCTCCTCCTCCATCCTCGATCCTACATCCTCGATCCGATCTCAAAATCCTCCATCCCCCATCCTCTTCCTCCTCCACCCTCCACCCTCCATCCTCCGCCTCCTCCTCCTCCTCCTCCGCCTCCTCCTCCTCCTCCTTCTCCTCCTCCGCCTCCTCCTCCCCCTCCTCGTCCGCGGGCGTACTACATAGGTCAGTGAGGCCCCCCGGGGCCGAGGGCAGCTCCCCGCCCCGCCCCGCCGGGCGCAGCGGGGGTGGCCGCCGGCGCGGCCGCTGGGGCGGCCTTCCGCCGCCGCTCTCGCTGCCACTCGCGTCGTCGGCGTCGTCATCGCCGTCATCGCCGTCGCCGTCGTCATCGTCGTTTTCATCGTCGTCGTCGTTTTCGTCGTCGTCGTTGTCGTCGTCGTCGTCATCGTCGTCGTCGGCGGCGTCGTGATCGTGATCGTCGTCGTCGGCGGCGTTGTCGTCGTCGTGATCATCGTCGTCATCATCGTCGTGATTGTTGTCGTCATCATCGTCGTCATCGTTTTTGTCGGCGTCGTCGGCGTCGATCGTCGTCGCTGTCGTCGTCGTCGTCGGCGTCGTCGTCGTCGGCGTCGTCGTCGTCGTCGGCGTCGTGGTCGTCGACGTCGTCATCGAGCTCTTCGTCGCCGTGGTCGTCGCCGCTGTCGTGGAACACTCCTTCCTGGAGAAGAATGACTGCTGATGTTTTGAAGCGGTTCTGTGCGCTCTCGCCCCGACGCAGGCTACGTCTTCTCTTTGAAAACGCTGCTCCCACTCGAGCGCGGACTTCGGTCCGAATGTAAGTTGTTGAAGGCCCAGCTACGACGACAACGGCTGCCGCTCGATACTTCCTCAGAATTTGCGCCGAGACTCCCTGGCCAGAGAGGCCCCCGAATTCAGGAACATCGCGCTCTCTCGAGACACCCTCGGACTTGAGTCGGCTCGGTGGAAGCCCATCTATGATGACAACGGCTCCCGCTCAAGACTTCCTCACAATTTACCCCGAGACGCCCTGGCCAGAGAGGCCCCAAAACTCAGGAATGGCGCCCTAGCCTGGAAGTTCCTCGCAAATCGGGCAGGCCCGACCACGACGACAACGACGCTTGTGTGTACTTCCGGGGCCCTGGCGAGAGAGGCCCCCTGACTCAGGAACGGCGCTCGCGCGGGAGACTTCCTCGCAATTCATTCACGGTAGTGACGACCAAACTCCGACGGCAACGGCTGCTTCCTCGCAGTTTACTCCGAAACGCCCTGGTCACATGCATTCTTACATTCTCACACTGAGGAGTGGCACTCCCGCCCGACAATTCCTCGCAAGTCATTCAAGTGGATGGAAGTGCAGCTCCAACGTCAATGGCTCCCGTTCGGTACTTCCTCACAACTTGCTCGGGGATGTCCTGGAGGCCCCAAAATTCAGGACGGCGCTCTCGCTCGACACTTCTTCGCAATTCGCTCAAGTTGGTGAATTGCCTGTGGGCGCGATAGCTCGCATGACGGCCATGGCGGTGCGGTGCGCACATAGAGTGCAATGCTAATTGTTTCTGCCAGGAGCTGATCTGACAAAAAAAAGGAATTGGTTCATAGACTGAGCCGGCGGGAGCAAGGGAGAGGGAAAAACAAATGACATCGAACCAGCTCGCTAGATCACGTGCTCGCAAGATGGTCGTTGTCGTTGTCATGCTCGTCGTCGACGCCATCGCCTCCCACTCTCCCCGAGCTGAGATGCGAGAGGAGGAGGTGCCGCCATCGTCGTCGTCGCCGTCGTCGCATCCCGCTCCCCCAGGAAGGAGCAGAAAGGAGAAGGCCACAGGGAGATCGCGATCGAATGGGAGTGAGCACCTGCTTGCCTCGCCCCCCCCCCCCCCCCACATACACATACACGGCCAATAGGCAGGGCAGAGAAGGAGGCGATGGGGGAGAAGGCAACTAACTGACTGTTGTTTTGCATCGTCAGCGCGGCGCTCGCTGCGAGCACCGTCAGCACTGGAGGCTCGGGCTGACGGCAGCCATTCAGATTGAACAGCCCGCGAAAAAAGTGCAAAGGCATATCTCTCGAGCGTTGCCGCAAGCCGAGCCTAACGCTCCGCCAGGCTTCCTGCCCGTCTTGGGGCCGCGGCCCTGGCGGATATTCTCAATCTTGGGGTTCCCCAACTTCAAGGCATTGTCCGACACCACCTCGCAGGTCTTGCCCACCGAGCGGTGCTTACATTTCACCTCTTTGGCGTAGGCTCTGCATCTGGTGCAAATTCTGCAATCGCCCATGCTGGTCAACTGGTGGCCACCGTCGCTGGCCGCCTCGGTGCTGCCAGAGCCCGCGGGCGCAGGGAAATCAACCTGCATCCCGCTGCCGTTGCCCCTAGCGCTGCCGTCAGACGTAGCAGGCGCTAGGTCGTGAGTAGCCCCAGGGAGGTCGTCGCCGCCGTCGGACGTGGCGGCAGCTGGGCCCTGCGCGGCGGCAGAGGGGTCGGTCTGCCTGCCGCGCGCGGCTGCAGAGTCGTCGTCCTGCGTGCCGCTGGCCTCAGCCTCGAGGCGCCTGGCTGCCGCCAGCGCCACAGCCACCGCGCCAACCGCAGGGAGTGCCGAGGCCGCTGGCCTGCGGCGCGCTCCGCTGGCGTCGGCAGCGAAAGGCTTCGGAAAGCATGGGTCGCCTAGCAAGCGCTTGGCCCCCAAGGCCGTGAACGCCGACCTGAGGCAGACCCTGCAGTGAACACCTCCGCCCGTCAGCATGATGGGATCGTGCCTGGCGATGGTCAGCTGAGGCCCCATTACGCTGCTCGTGAAAATCGAGATCCACGTCGAGCTTCATGTTGGCAGCCTCGTTACCAGCCCTGGCCACCCAGAATACAACCCCGTGCAGCGTGAGCGCGCGCCGCTGCCACGCCTGTCTGAGGTCACTTGGGGCCCGCACAGCATCAGCCACAAACCTTGCGCACCTGTCGGCCTCCATGTTGCCGCGGCGGTCCCTGGAAGAGATAACCCCCTTGCGCACATCCATCACCGTCGCATGCGCCTTGACCTTCAGAATGGCAAGGCCACCGTCGCCAATGCCGCCGAAGTCGTCTAGGGCCTGCCACGCGCTCTTCCAGACACAACCCCATGCGGCAGTGGCCTTCGTAGTGCCAGCAGGTCCTCTTTCCAGGAGCCCCTGCGTGACGTACGACGCGTCAAAAGCAGCCGTGATCGGTGGGAGGCTGTGCTTGAGGATCACCAGCAGGCCGAGGAGCTCGGCGCCGTGGATCGACTGCAGCGGTCCTGGCAGCGGCGCCCCCATAGCCTTGATCGCCGACTTGGGGCCAGGACCCCAATCGGCACCTCCGAACGGCAGCTCGGCGATACCGCAGGACGACGCAGCCAACTATGGGACCTCCGAAAGCCTATAGCTCCTGCCGTCCCCGCCACCCCGGAGCGGCCATCCGGGAGGGGAGGAGCATGGCGTTGGGTCGGGCATGTCCCCCTACAGGCGGATTCTGGACGACAAATTGAAAGATAGTCGAAACATACGCAAACAAAAATCAAACATAGACAAAAAAACTTCCCCTGACTATTTTCTTGTGACTCTGTTTGAATATTCCTCCTGTGGAGGGACAGGCCCGACTTGAGCACGGCGTCGACCAGGCGATCGCAGTCAGCCGACAGCCAACGCGCACCTCACGCAGACACACCGAGGGCAACCTGGCTACCACCTGCAGCTGCTGATGGGCCTGCTTTCCCACCACCACAAGCTGGATGGGGGAGGGGGTCCTCCTCGTCCTCTTCCTGCTTATCCTCCTCCTCCTTCTCCTCCTGCTGCTCCTCCTGCTGCTCCTCCTCCTCCTCCTCCTCCTCCTCCTCCTCCCCCTCCTCCTCCTCCTCCTCCTCTCCTCCTCCTCCTTCTCCTCCTGCTGCTCCTCCTGCTGCTCCTCCTCCTCCTCCTCCTCCTCCTCCCTCCTCGACCTCCTCCTCCTCCTCCTCCTCCTCCTCCTCCTCCTTCTCCTCCTCCTCCTCCTCCTCCTCCTCCACCTCCTTCCCCATCCAAGTTATGGTGGTGGTGGTTGAAAACAGGCCCATCACACACGCACACTCACAAACACACACACACAAACAAACAAACACCGAGGGCAACCTGGCTGGCACTGCAGCTGTAGGCCGAGCCTCTCGCGCACAGGTGGTGGATTCCGGAAGCCCTGGATGCACACATATGCCGATGCCTCACGCTCACTTCCGCCGCCTCCCGCCGACCTTCCGCTGGGGCGGGAAGGCCGCCGCTTCACCTCCGCCGACTTTCACCAGCCATCCGCTGGCTTACGTCGACCCTGAGATCCGACGCAGCGACAAAATTGCAACCTCTCAAAAGATCACGCCCAGAGCCCGAGACCCCCTCTTCCTGCGTCACGTTTCGAGCCGGATCGATATGCAAGGGCCCGGGGCCTCGAAAGAAGGCGAAAACGCCCAGCTCGAAAAAAATTAGACGCCAGGATCTCAGGGGAAGGTGATGATGCGCCGACGGCGAAGCCCTTCTAGGAATACGCCTTATAGGTGGCAAGCCGCCACGCTACGGGCAACTGGCGTTAAGTCGGGTGCCCCCCTACAGGCGGATGGACGAATAATAAAGACTACTCAAACAATACCCGAAACATACCCCAAACTATTCACAACATCGTCCCCATAATGTTTTTCAACTATTTTTGAAGACTCCTCCTGTAGAGGGACAGGCCCGACTTAAAACTGGCGGCAGAAGGTTCTATGCTCGTACCGTTGTCCTTCTTTGCATTGCTCCTCCAGGGGAACAATTTGTGACGAGGGGGCTGGAGCGATCGAGCGAAAAGAAGCGGGAGGGCAGATGAGAGTCCAGTAGAGACGCTGCATCCAGAACCCTAAGTAATGAGCGAGGCCCTTCTTTTTTTCCGTGAGTTAAAACCTAGGACGAGCTGGAAAATAATGCAGGAACGCTGAGCCCCTCCCCGACGAAAAGGGTTCCTTCTTCGGCGGCACGACTGTAGATCCGAAAATGGGGCATGGTCCCTCGCACGCTGGCGAACGGTGCCGCGCTGAGGCGACACATCGTCAGCGGAAGCCCACCTGTTGGCCGAGATACGACCCGCGCAGGAAAGCTCCACTGTGCCCGCGTCCGGCTGCAGAGGTAAAAAACCAACCGAAAGAGTGGCGCCAACCCGCACAACTACGACTTGCGCAGAGAGGCGGCAGCATCCCGCTGCAAAGCAGAGGATGCCAGCCGAACCACGGCCCGCACCAAGGTGAGCTGGCGGCAGCGCCTGCCGCAAGCCCGAAACACGGCGCGACCCACGCGGCGTCGAACCACGACCTGCGCAGAGAGGCGGCAGCATCCCGCTGAAAAATGTTGGCCGAGCCACGGCCTTTGACCCAGGTGGGGTGGCCTCCACCGCGTACCTTGTGCCCCCGCTCCTTGCCTTGAGGGGTCTCCAACACAGCGCGCCCCCAGGCCCCGAAGAAGGAGTCCAAGGGGTGGCGGCCTGATAGGGTCACCAGCCCCGCCGTATGCTCTAGTGAGGCTCTCCAGGTGCGCGGCCAACAGCTCCTCCCAGAACGCCCGCTCTCTGAGCCCATGGTGCCGTCGAGAAGCGAGCCTGGACGACCTGTTCTTGCGCACGTCCACGCGCGCCTGCTTCGGCTGAGCCGCATACCCCTGCTTCTCCTCCCCGTAGGCGTTCCAGCAGCGATGGTCACTTGGGATCGAGAAGGACCTCGAGCGCTTGGTCCCCCTCGACCGCGGCTTCGAGGTTCTCCTCACTTGTCTATCCTCCTTCGTCTTCACCTCCCTGAGCTTGACGGACTCCGCCGACGATAGGGTCTCCAGCCTCTTCGCCTTCGTCTCCTTCAGCTGCGTGGTATCCTTCGTCTTCGGCTTGACGGGCTCTGGCCGCTCTGGCACCAGCGTCGCAGCCTGTCGGCCCGCCAGCTTCAGGTCGCGAAGAAACGGAAGAAACGGGAGAGGAGGAGGAGGAGGAGAAGGAGGAGGAGGAGGAGCGCCAGTACCTCATGAGTCCACGGGTCTCTGGGCACTCAACGCAGGAGGAGGAGGAGGAGGAGGAAGAGAAGGAGGAGGAGGAGGAGGAGGAGGAGGAGAAGGAGAAGGAGAAGGAGAAGGAGGAGAAGGCGAAGAAGGGGGGGGAGAGGAGGGGCAGGAGGAGGACCATCAGTGCACCGAGAGGCAGGAGGGAAAAATCTGATCGGATCGGCTATCAACGGAAGTGACACTAAAGCACCGGCGGGGGCTCAGAAAGAAGTACCAGGAGGGAGCGAGCAAGTTACAACTCGGGCCTGCGGCGGCCGTTCGGGACGACTCGGACGCCCACAGAACGCCTTCGGGCGAGACGTAGCTGCTGCTACGCATCCCGAGGCAGGAGAACCTCCAGGGACCGATGCAAGCGACCCGCCCCTCCCCCGTATATTTGCCGGCGGAGGCTCAACAGAAGGCACAACACAGGCATTCAGTTCCTGAGTCCACCAAAGAGCACGCAGGTCGTGCGCAAGCGGTGGCAGCGCGAAGGCCGAGAGTGGTTCACACGGCAGTCGCCTGCTCCAAAGATCCGTCCGTGAGGGGCCTGAGGCGTCCTGCTTTCCTCGTGTCGTCTCTTCGTCGTCGTTTCTCTATCTCTTGCTACAGGGCTCTCAGCGGCTGGGACAAAAAATGCGTCCTGCCTTGGGGCGCACAAAGACATACTAGTACTACATGCTCTCCTTGGAGGCGCGCGTCCGACCCAAACATATAGTATACCCATCTTGCAGTAGATCGTTTCCCGAGCGGTGTGGCCAGAAGGCGCCCGCCACGACGCACATACTGTAAAATCTCTCGGTGCCCGCATCGCCCCCGGCGGGGCGACGCACGTATAGCACAAGTACGTTGGGGTGACGCCGACGCCTTCTCGGCGCACCCCCCGAAAGCGGCCCTTGGGTCGGGCGAAAGGAGGGGATAGCAAAGGGGGGGTTTGAGAATCAGCTCACGTAGCTGATTTTCCCGGCGCCTCCTGGCGCCGGAGGCGGCTATGTATCATCAAGAAATGGGCCCCTCGGTGAGGCCGAAACCAGCTGCATGCAGCAAATTTCGTACCCCCCCCCTTTCCCAATCCCCCCCTTTCGTCTGGCCCGAGCCCTGGCTGAAGGGTCACTCCCGCGCGTGGCCGAGCGAGCGCGTCCACAAGCCCCGGCCCTCCCGGCCCACCGGGGCCGGCTGCGGCGCGGGGGCCGCCGATGCAGCGCCCGCAGGCGCTTTCGCCTCGGGCGCGGGAAGCTGCCGCCGCCGCCGTCGTCAGCGGCAGCATCATCATCATCATCATCATCATCATCATCATCATCATCATCATCATCATCATCATCATCATCATCATCATCCTCCTCATCATCTCATCCCTCATCATCATCATCATCATCATCATCATCATCATCATCATCATCATCATCATCATCATCATCATCATCATCATCATCATCGTCATCGTCATCGTCATCGTCATCGTCATCATCATTATCGCCGTCGTCGTCGTCGTCGTCAACACCGTCGTCGTCGACGCCGCCGTCTTCGTCGCCGATGCCATCCTCGCCGACTTCGTCGTCTCCGATGTCGCCCTCCTCGACGTTTTCGCCACCGTCGTCGTCGTCGACGACGTCTTGGCCGTTGCCGCCGCAATCGTCGCCGTCGTGGCCTCCACGGCCGTCGTCGTCTTCGCCCTGTCGACGATGGCGTTCACGTCCCCCTCTCCCCTGAGATCCTTTGTCGCGAAAAAATTGAGACACCGCGAGAAGTCACCTCGGGAGCTCTAGACCCCATCTCTTTCTGCCTCACTTTTCGAGACGTACCAATCTGTGAGCGCCACGGGGCCCGAAACCCAACGAGACCGCCCAGCTCGAAAAGAGTGAGACGCCAGGATCTCAAGGTCTCTCCTTTTCTCCCCTTTCCTCCCCGATGTCTCTCCTTCCCTCCTCGATGTCTCTCCTCTCCTCCCCGATGTCTCTCCTCTCCTCCCCGCAGCGTGGTGCGCCTCCGAGGGGATGGCTCCGACGAGCTGCTCCGAAGACCCGAGGCCTTCCCGGCTTTCTGAGAAGGCCCCCTCCTCCTCCTCCTCCTCCTCCTCCTCCTCCTCCTCCTCCTCCTCCTCCTCCTCCCTCCTCCCTCCTCCTCCTCCTCCTCCTCCTCCTCCTCTCCTCCTCCTTCTCCTCCCCCTCCTCCTCCTCCTCCTCCTCCTCCTCCTCCTCCTCTCCTCCTCCTCCTCCTCCTCCTCCTCGTCCTCCCTCGTCCTCCTCGTCCTCCTCCTCCTCCCCTCCTCCTCCTCCTCCTCCTCCTCCTCCTCCTCCTCCTCCTCCCTCCTCCTCCTCCTCCTCCTCCTCCTCCTCCATCCTCCATCCTCCTCCTC
Organism: Prorocentrum cordatum; assembly: GCA_963575745.1. Lineage (NCBI taxonomy): Eukaryota > Dinophyceae > Prorocentrales > Prorocentraceae > Prorocentrum > Prorocentrum cordatum. The sequence goes on from CAUYUJ010015973.1 coordinate 206,676, forward strand.
CTCCTCCTCTCTCCTCCTCCTCCTCCTCCTCCTCCTCCTCCCCCTCCTCCTCCTCCTCCTCCTCCTCCTCCTCCTGTCCCCCCCCATCGCTCGCCGCCGAATCGTAGACGGCCGCAGGGGCCCCCGGTCTTTGCGGCCCTTGCCTTTGCCGCCGCCTATAGGGCGGCGGCGTCGGACTTCGGGGCCCGGCCGGGCTGCCGGGAGGCGTCCCTGGGCGCCCCCGCGGCCGCCCTGCCCTCTCTGAGCCCTCACGCGCCCCCTGTCCCAGACCCCCTCGAGTTATGAAAAAATCACGACGGGAGGTTTTTCATTAGTTTTGGCCTTTGGGGGCCCTTACTGGCCCTCGGGAGCGTCAAAAAACGACTCAGGACGAAGAACCGGTCCCGGGGAAAGGGTCCAGACCTCTGGGGGTCGACGTCATGAAACAATCACGACGTCGGGGGTCTGGGCCTGTGTTTGTTGTTGGTGGTGGTGGTGTTGTTGGTGGTGGTGTTCTTGCTGGTGTTGTTGTCGTCGTCGTCGTGATTGCTGTTGTTGTTGCTGTCAATTTTTTCCGCAGCTTACTGTCAAGAGAATATTTGAGCTGGCACCGCCGGGGAGACAAATCAAATCTCGACTAACTCGGCCTCCCCCTCTACCGAAAAGCCCGCCCCATGCCCCCGATCACTACTTCTCGAAGAAAATTCTGCTTCAGCACGCTGGCGGTGCCACTGGAGCCCATTCTCCGATCACAGATCAGAGCGTGGTCACCTGATTCGCTCTCAGAACCTAATCACCGATCGGGTTGATCTGCTTGGCAATGGCCGTGGGACACTGGAACTTCAGGTGGAGCTGCCGAGCCTTGTCGTCCGAGAAGGCCTGCCTGCAGTGCGGGCACTTGAACTGGCCATCCAGCTTGATCCCAACGTTCTCGAGTGTACCGTTGCCCGACACCGCCTCCTTGCTGATCTCCAGCGTCTCCGGCATTGCTGCTGCGGCGCGGATGCCAAGCTGAGCGCGCCAAAGTTCTGCCTTCACACCTCTTGAGCCTGAGCCAAAATTGCTACGGATTGCTGTTGTTGCTGTTGGTGCTGTTGCTGTTGTTGTTGTTGTTGTTGTTGGTGTTGGTGTTGGTGTTGCTGTTGTTGTCGGTGTTGATGTCGTCGACTTCGTCGTTGTTGTTATCGTTGCTGTTGTTGCTGTTGTTGTTGCTGCTGTTGTTGGTGCTGTTGTTGTGTTAGTATTGTTGTTGTTGTTGCTGTTTTCTGTTCGGTGCTTTTTTTGCTGGAGGGATACCATCATCCAGGGAAAGGGGGGGCACCCCTCGCAAAGGGGGGGCGGCCCTCTCAGCAGAAGCCCGGGGGCCCCACGGAGCCCCACGGATCTCCAGCTAGCTCAAACAGCTGGGGGAACCTCGGGCCAAGGCTCGACCTAAGCGGTCTTTTTCCGCTTCCGCTTTGTTCTGACGACCTGCCAGACCACCCCAACCGAACCCGAAGACCCAAATTTCGCGTTGGGGGCGGTACGGGCTTCATGGTCCCCCGATCCCCGCCCACTGGGAATGGAGGGCAAATCGGGAATCGGGGCCTTCGGCTTGGGTTGGGGTGGTTCCGTGGGCGGTGATCAACGGTGTTTTCCGACTCCGTCTTGTTCTGCCTCCGACCCACCACAGCAGCCAGACGAGCTCAGCACGGAAACAGCCCACGGAAGCGCCAAACCACCGTTCCCAGACCCCCGACGTCATGATTTGTTCACAACGTCGACCCCCAGAGGTCTCAACCCACTCCCCAACGCCAGTTTTTCATCCTGAGTCGTTTTTTGACGGTCCCGAGGCCCGGCGAGGGCCACAGGAGGCCGAAAAGGGCGAGAAACCTCCCGTCGTGACTTTCCGAAGGGGTCTGCTAGGATGGGCGGGGGGGTTCTAAGGGGATAAGGGGGGTTCTCAGTGGACGCCAAGCGGGTTATACATGGCCTAACCTACCTTTCACGTGGGTTACACATGCCCCAAGTGGCTTGGGGGGATTAGACAACTCCGCTAAGTGGGTGGAGCCCACTTAGCCTGGATCGCTATCCACCCAAGCCACTGGGGGCATTCGCAACCCACCAATGAGCTAGGTTAGGCCATAACCCACCTTGGTATCCACTGGTAGCCCCCTTTATCCCCTTATTGAGCAGGGACCGATCGTCCTGGCATTCCTATAGGCCTCCCACGAAATCTTCTTAGAATCCCAAAATACTCGAATAGCATAAACAATGTTCTTAGAACATAAGCACCATGGGTGAAAACAAGATAGACCCAGCCAGACCTATTCTAAGAACATTCCGTGGAAACCACAAAAGGCTCTTAGAACATGTCTTGGTAGGCCTATAGGCGAGCTGGGTCGCTTCGCCACTGCTTGACCTTAGCAACCCCCGCGCCCATAACTCTTGGGGGCCTCCTGGGGCGTCTGGAGGGCCTGTGCTGGTGGCCTCTGCGGGCCTCTCGGGGGCCTCTTGGCGCCTCCTGGGGGCGGAAGGCTCGGATGTTCCGCTCGTGCTCCCCCTTTGGGGCCATCATTGGGGCCACCTTCAGGCCCTCCTGGGCCGCGCCCTGCCCCTTGGGGCCGGGCCCGGCGGCACCCGGGGCCGGCAGCTGGCACCCAGGCCAGGGGGGGAGGCAGACGCTCGGGCGTCGCGCACCCGGGCGGGGGGGGGGGCGCACTGCACGGAGGGGGGCCCCGGGCGGCGTGGTGACCGCACCGCGCGGTGAGTCGTTGGGGACCTTTTGAGGGGCCGGCTTTCCACCACCACCACCGCAAGTTGGAAGGGGGAAGGAGGAGGAGGAGGAGGAGGAGGACCCCCTCTTCCTCCTCCTCCTCCTCCTTCTCCTCCTCCTCCTCCTCCTCCTCCTCCTCCTCCTCCTCCTCCTCCAAGTCCTCCTCCTCCTCTTGGTCCTCCTCCTCCTCCTCCTCCTCCTCCTCCTCATCCTCCTCCAACTTATGGTGGTGGTGGTGGAAAACAGGCTCATCACTGTTGGAAATTGTCGGAAGTCGTCGGAAGCTTTCGGGAGCTCTTGAAGCCCGGGGTGGTTTCCATCAGTTGCGCCTCGCCGAGGGCGTCCCTGGGGTGCGCGTGGTGAGTCGCTGGGGACGTTTGGAAGTTGTCCGAAGCTTTTTCGGGGGTTCGTAAATCCCCGGGTGGTTTCCATCCCCGGCCGAGGGTGTGCGTCTGCAGAGGGCGCGGCTTGCATGAGGTCGGGCATGTCCCCGTACAGCGGGATTTCGCCGTACAGCGGGATTTCGGATCGGAAATTGAAAATATCATAAAATTTGTTTTGAAAAATCTCAATCTATACCCTAAATAATTGAATTCAAATCAATTTTCGGCCCTAATTCAGCCCTGATTCAATTGAAATTGAAAATACCCCCAAAAATGCTCACCAAATGGTCCCCAGACTATTTGGTTGACTATTTTTGAATATGCTTCCTGTAGCGGGACAGGCCCGACCTTGAGGCTTGCAGGCCCGCACCTCGGGAAGCGGGCGGGGACCTCCACGGCGTGCTCCGCCGCGCCCCAGCAGGAGGCCCGCTGAGGGCCACCCCCAGACACGATCGCGTCGTAGCAGAAATCAGGACGCGAGGTTTTTGGCTACAGTCGGACTGGATTGGAGAGGACACGCGAGAGGACACGAGACCCTTTCGAGGGCCACATCGCCGCAGGAAGGCAGACAGCATGGGTCGCGAACCACAGGACACAAGGGTACCCTTGATTTAGGGCGACGATATCTATACATATCCACTGCTCCCGGCCAGGCCAATCCTGGGCCCAAGAGCTGTGTATACGCCCTCCTGGCTTGGCCAGGGAGGCATATGCACCGCTCCTGGGCCCAGGATGGGCCTGGCCAGGAGCAGTGGATATGCATAGATCTCGTCGCCCTATGATTTGGCAAGGTCGACCTACTAATCCGGGCCGACTTGATTCTCGGCCTCGGGGGGCCCCTGCCGGGCCTCGGGACCGTCAAAAGACGGCTCGGGACGAAGAGCCGGTCCCCAGGCCCAGGGAGAGCGTCGGGGCTCGCGGGGACGCCGTCCTGCAACAAAAAAATCGGGGCGCCGCACGTCTGGGCCCAGGGCCCCCCCCCGACGGGCCCCAGCGGCGCAGGTCGCAGACCACACCCCGGCGCCACCGCGCCCTGCGGAGGTCGCCGAGAGGGCGCCAGCGGGCAGAGGGCTGGCGTTTTTTTTGGCCAGGGAGGCAGAAGAGAGAGAGAGAGAGAGAGAGAGCTGAAGGGGCCCAAGGACATACAAATAAATACACACAAATAACAGAATTCCCCACATGTTCCATATTTGTTTGCTTTTCGTCTTCCCCCCCACTTCCCATATTCTCCCATATTTTCTGGGGAATCGACGATTGATTGTGTCTGTGTGTCTTTTTCTCTCCTGAAGAACGACCATCCGACGAGCATCATGCCACCATTCGCTTCGACGCGCCCGTCGGGGGCCCCGTCAGCGGGCGAGCGGCGGATATGGAGGCGGATCGGTGGAGCTGGACTGCAGCTTGCCGCGTCCATCCCACCAGAATAAAGTCGGGCGTGTCCCCCTACAGGGGGACTTTCGACGAAAAAGTAAAAACAAAAAAAAAAATGTCCAAAATGACAAAAAAAAACCTTCCTCAAAAAATGACCCCCATACTATTTTTTGACTGTTGTTGAATATTCCCCCTGTAGTGGGACAGGCCCAACTTAACACCAGAGCCGCCCCTCGATGGCACGTCAAAGAGATGAACACTGGACACTGACACTGGACACAAGACCAGCGTGCACCACGAGGGACGTCGCCGAGCGCCGAGCGCTGGCGAGCATCGTCCGCGGCGGCGTGGTGGCGGCCAGGCGCCCCTCCAACGACCCAGCGCCCGAGCGGAGAGGCCCGAGCCACGAGAGCTCTGAGTCGCAAGAAAGCGCAAGCGTGGCAGTTCTTCGGTTGCAGCCCAGGGTTTTTCGGTTCACCCCAAACCTCCTTGGACCCAGGACCCCCGTGCTTTTTGCAAATTCTTTGCGGGTTAAGCACGCACCCCAAAGTACCAAAGAAAGGGGGTCGTCTTGGTAGGCCAGCCGGATTGGCCGGCCTGCATGATGGCCGGTGGTGAATTCATGTACGCAAGCACGAGGAGTGAGGGTGGCGCAGGAGGCTGACCTGTCTGAAGCGCCTAGGGGCCCGCCCCGCCCTGGAGGTCAGGGGGTCCCGACAGGAAGAGGGAGGGCATGAGGGATCATGAGGGATCTCCCCGATCTAATCACCTCAAGAGCCCAGTCCCTCCGAACCCCATGCCAATCTTGTCAGGCTTAGGTCGGGTATGTCCCCCTACAGGCGGACTTTTGACGAAATACAGCATGTCAGACATATCTCAGACAACTAACAAATAGTCGAAGCATCGTCCCCGACTATCTTTTACTATTTTTGAATGTTCCTCCTGTCGAGGGACAAGCCCGACTTAATGTTAGGCCTGCGCAGCCAGGCCAATGACAGTAAAGAGACCCAAACTGGAATAAGTTGGGCTGTGTGTTATGATGGTCTCAGGACTGACAGGCCTCCTCCTCGTCCTCCTCCTCCTCCTCCTCCTCCTCCTCCTCCTCCCCTCCCCCTCCTCCTCCTCCTCCTCCTCCTCCTCCTCCTTCTCCTCCTCCTCCTCCTCCTCTTCCTGCGCCGCGTGGCGACGACGACGTTTCTGCCAGGACACCGAAGCTCGCCTGGTGAACATGCTCGCGCCCGCCGGTGCAAATTGGACGAGGAAGGAGCGAGGATGAGCACGAGGGCAGGTGAGGTGCGGGGGGAGGAGGAACGATGAGCCGAGATTCGAGCGACAAAGTTGCAACCTTTACGCTGCGGCCCGTCAATTGAGGACGCCACGGCCCATAGACGCTCGCCAGCTAGCATTGGCATGGAGAGCTGCCTACGCTGCCATTCGGCCGCTCCCCGCCCCCTCGTAGTGGGAGGAGGAGCAGCAGCAGCTGCAGTAGCAACATGTGCTACTCCAAACTCCAGCGAGCCCTCTGGGCGTCGATGGATGAGAGTGCTGGCCCTTCCAGAGCATCGCCCTGCTTCCCAATCCTCTCCTCTCGTCCCCCCCCCGTTGCGGCCACACCCCTCGCAACACCGCCACCTCCTGGCGGCGAATTGTCTCGGCGGCCCGTCGGCCCGTGCATCGGCAGCGCGCCCCCCGTGGGCCTCACGGACGCTGCGCGCGCCTCCGCTGGCGGGGCCCTCGGAAGAAGGAAGGCTTGAGCAGGGACCGACCGTCCCAGGGCACTCCTATGGGCCTACCACGACATGTTCTTAGAACCAAGGAAGCATGTTCTACGAGCAAAAGCAATGCTCTTAGAACGTAAACACGATGCGTTGAAGCAAGACAGTCTCAGCCAGCAATGCTCTGAGAACATGCCGCGCAGGCCACAAAAGGTTCTTCGAACACTCTTTGGTGGGCCTATATCCAGACATCCGACGTCGCGATTTTTTCGAGACACGGGCCCCCGACCTCCCGACCACTTCCCCGGGACCGGTTCATTCATCCCGAGCCGCTTCTGGACGGCCCCGAGGCTCGGCGAGGGCCCCGAGAGGTCGAAAAAACAACGACAAAACCTCCGTCTCGATTTTTGTCGAGACGCCCGCTGTCTGGGGGGGCGAGCCAGGACGCTTCGCCACTGCTCGAAGAGGCAGCCCCTCGCGCGGGGAGGCGCCGCCCCGGGGCCTCGGCGCCCGGCCATTCTGCGGCCGTGGCCGGGGCCGACCGCTGCCGGGCGCCTACTCCGTGGGCCTCACGAGGCTGCGCGAGCCCTCGCCGCGGCCGCCGGCCGCGGTCGGGGAGCCCGGCACGGCGACGCCGCCGAAGCCCGGCAGCCTGCCAGACAGCCCGAGCTCCCCCTCCTCCTCCTCCTCCTCCTCCTCCTCCTCCTCCTC
>CAUYUJ010015973.1:213689-278689 GCA_963575745.1 Prorocentrum cordatum
GTCCACTCCGGTGGAGGCGCTTGTCGGGACAGGTAGGGATAACCTGCACGCTGGCAGGGGATACGCGAAGCGTCAACAACTTCCCCCCCGCGGGCTGGCCGCAGGACGGGTCTGTAGGCAATGGCGGCGTCGAGGATTCTATATAGGGAGGACGGGATAGGAAAAGGGGGCGTTTTCAAAGAAAACGTTGGCCCCTGCCCGTTCGCGCCTCACTTGTTCCTGCGAATGTTGGCACGGCGGTTCCAATTCCCATTCGTGGAGCAACGGCTCGCGATCTTACGCGGGCAACTGCGTTTTTTTTTGACGCAGTCCGTCGCGGAATTGGCCCCGGGGCACTTGGCCTTCTTGCGAGGGGGGGCGTTGTCGGAACCCGCCCCTGGCGACTGGCCAGCCTTGCGCTCGTCCTTCGTCCTGGACTTGTCTTCAGATCCGACCTCGTCTGGTTGGACCCTGCGTCAGTTCACGGACTGGTCGGCGGCGAGCTGCCAGTCCAGGAAGCAGTCGCGGCTGCGGGCATGTTGCTTTGCCTCGCCCCACGGGTGACAATCCAGGAACAGTTTCTTCGCCAAGGAGCGCGTCGCCTGGTCCTCGGTCATGAGCCAGTCTAGACAGCCCTGCTTCAGGAGGCCACATTGGTCCGCCTAGGTCTCGACGAACCAACGGTACCCCAAAGCGTCCCGGAAATGGCATTGACGGACCTGTTTGGGGCACTTCTTGTCCTGGTCGCACTGGATCTTCGACTCCACCAGGCCTGCGCCAGCCAGGGCCCAACCCAAGGACATGAGACGATGGGGTTCCAGGAAAAAGCCTGGGTCGCTATGCTCACGCGGAAGCGGAAGCTGCGAGCCACCCTTGGTGACCAGGGACTCAAAGGGGCACAGCGGAGTGGATGTAGCTGGCTGCTGTGGCTTGAGCTGGAACTCGTATCGGATCCGGCGCGTGTCGGTCAGACTGACGTGCCCGTCGTCGGACTTGAATTCGCGGACTGCCTGGGCCACCATCTGCGGCATGGGCGTGTGCTCCGAAGCCAACGAGAAGCCGTCGCACGCATCCCCGAACTCCTTCGCCGGCACCTTCTCGTCCGTCTTCTGCCCCCAGCTGGGCGTCCCAGGCAACCTTCAACTGCTCGGCGGCCACCCTGGCACACGCTATGTAGAACTTTGGTGCGGAGGACAAAGGCAGGGTGTCATCCTTCAGGGATCCCCTGTCGAACTTGTCTATGACCTTCTCCTGCCGTCGGCCTTGTCAACTTCTAGCCGGACGCCAGCCGTAACGGCTAGGGACTCGGCCATCACGGGCTGCCACCCCAGCGCCTGAGCCGAAACAGCTATGGATGAGCGAAGCGCGGTTGTCTTGGCGACTCCGGCCCTGGAGGATGAATCCGGCCAACAGGCCCAAAAGGGCGAGGAGTGGTTATCTTCGCAGCCCGCGCCCTGACAGGTGGGTCCAGCCACCTAGCTGCGGCGAACTCCTTCGACCCTGGAGGATGGAACCGACCATCGGGCCCAAAAGGGCGAAGCGCGGATGTCTTGGCAGCCCGAGTCCTGACAGACGGATCCAGCCACCTAGCCGCGGCCGAATTTCGGCCACGTTCGCAGGACAACCTCCGTAAGGGTCGGTCCATGGTCTACTGTGTTTGTGTCCTGCCCGTGCGCAGTGACAATTCAGGGGGGCCTGCCCCACCTACCGGCAGCCCTTGAGGCTCATCAGCAGCAGCGGCGGCGGCAGTAGCATCATCCTGATCATCGCCGTTCGTGGTCACTCCCATCCTGATCCTCATCATCACAATGCTGCTTGTGCCATTCCCGCTCATGCTCCACCTCGCTCTCGTCCTCATAAATGTATCCTCCATCCACTATCCTTCCGCCCTTCCTCCCTGCTGATTCCTCCCTTCGTCCTCCTCCTTCCTCCCCATCACCCGTCCACCGTTGTCAATATCATCCTTCGCATCTTCCCTCCTTCCACCTCTATCCTCCCTCATTCTCTCACGCTCTGACTCCATCACGCACTGACTCCCTCACTCCCCCAAACCTCGCCCTCCTCACTCTTCCCTCCTCCCTTCACCCTCTTCCCCTCTGTTCCTCTTCCCTCTCCCCTCGTCCCTTCTGCAGCTCTCATCTTCCTCCTTGTTCTCCTCCTCCTCCCTCCTCCTCCTCCTCATCAGCATCAGAATCACCAGAAGATAATCAACATGCTAATAATACGGATACTGATACTAATAATCATCAGCAGCATCATCGTCAGCAACAACATCAACAGCAACATCATGTTCATCTGCCTCTTCCGCAGAACTATCAGCATGCTCAACAACATCATCATCATCATCAGCAGCAGCACCGTCACCGTCATCATCATCATCATCATCATCATCATCATCATCATCATCATCATCATCATCATCATCAACATCAGCATCATCATCAGCATCAACATCATCAACACCACCATCAGCATCATCAGCATCAGCATCATCATCATCATCCTCACCCACCTCATCCTCACCAGCATCAGTATCATCATACTCTCTGTCACCCACTACCCCCGACACCATGGTCAAGATCTCAATCATCATCATCATCATCAGCAGCAGCATGATCATCATCGTCATCATCATCGTCAGCAGCAGCAGAAGCAGCATCATCATAATCGTAATCATCCTCGTCAGCAGCAGCATCATCACTATCAGGATCCTGATCATCATCCTCATCCTCATCGTCATCGTCAGCATCATCATCATCAGCATCAGCATCAGCATCAGCATCATCATCAGCATTATCATCAGCAGCATCAGCATCATCAGCAGCACCATCATCAGTATCAGCAGCATGAACATCATCATCAGCATCATCAGCATCATCGTACTCATAACCACAAGTACCTCAACAATCGTATCATCAACAGCCTCATCAGCATCATCCTCATCACAAGCATCAGTATCAGCGGCAGCAGCATAAGCATCATCAGAATCATCATCATCCACAGCAGCATCATCGTCATAAGCAGCATCGCCATCATTCGTATCACCATCCACGTACTCACGTTCACCATCATCACCACCACCACCGTCATCACCACCAACACCACCATCAGCATCATCATCATACCATCATCATCATTATCAGCAGCATCATCGTCGTCATCACTGTCATCATCATCATCATCATCATCATCATCATCATCATCATCATCATCATCATCATAATCATCATCGTAACCAGCATCATCAGCATCATCACCATCAGCATCAGCATCCGCATCATCATCAGCAGCATCGGTGTCAGCATCATCAGCAGCATCATCATCACCACCACCACCATCATCATCATCATCATCATCATCATCATCATCCTCACCACCGCCATCGTCATTAGCATCATCACCATCAGCATCATCATCATCACCATCATCATCATCATCATCCCCATCCTTATCCTCTTCCTCCTCATCCTCCTCCTCATACCCTCTCTCCTCCCTCCCACATCCTCCCCTTTCTGCTCCACCTCTCTCCCGATCACTATCGGCCCTCGCCCCCCGCTCTCCATACAGTCGCCCCGCCGCCAAGCCACAAGCTGAATAAGGAACCCGAGAAAGACTGCTCCACCACGGCGAACTACGGCGAAGTACCCCGGCCCAGGTCTGAGGAACGGCCCGTGAATCAGAGACCGCTCCTGAGCCCAAGAAGGTGGTCCGTCTTTCAGCGTCTTCACGGTCCCGCCTCCCCATCGGGGCGGCAGCAGAGCGCCTGTTGACGCGCAGCTCCCAGCCCTGCGACTGAGGGCGCGCGCGCGCGGGCGGGCGCAGGACACCCTTCTCGTCGTCGTCGTCGTCGTCCTCCTCTTCCTCCTCCGCTTCTTCTCATCCTCATCCTCCTCCCCCTCCTTCTCCCCCCCTCCCCCCCCCTCCCCCTTCCTCCCTCCCTCCCTGATCCCTCACCTTCGTCGTCCTCCCTTCTGCTCATGCATCTTTTTGTTTACAATATACGGCACCTCAAACAAGAACCTGCAGAAAGGAGGCTAACACGGCAGCAGTGCGATAATGATGGGTCAAAGGCTTGATCAGGACCAATTTGAGAGTGGAACCAACTTTACCTGAGTGTTTCCTATGTCTGATCTTGTTCCGGTTCCTGTTGCCAAACACGGCCGAAGGCCGACACGCCTTACCGGGGTCAGGAACTTGGGCTTCCGACGAATGGGAATGGCAACTCAAACAAAAGAGAAGATGAATTACCACCGGCTTCGAGGGCAATGACGCGATGCTGGAGCCGATCCAAACCAACACTGTCTGACCTGCTGTGGCCACGACACGAACCCTCGGCTGGAGGAACTCGCGGAGCCCTTGAGGCAGACTCGACACCGCCAGAAGCCAGGCATACGAGCCCAGAAGGAGGAGGAGGAGGAGCAGGAGGAGGAGGAACCCGCTCCAGTCCCAGAAAATCCACCCGAGGAACGAGAGGCAGCACAGCAGCAGCAAGGTCCATAACGTATCTGGCGACCTTAACCTTCAAATCGACTGCTGCCAAGTCATCGGCCGAGAACTGAGGGTGCCAAGACACAGCTCGTATGGCGCCCATGTCTGCGAAATAGTGGCCACGGCAAACAAACATTTCCTGCGCACCTATGCCTTGCTCGTCAAGGTCCTTCTGCGCATCAACCTTGGTCAGACTGGCAATCTTCGAACCAGCCCCCGAGACCCCGTGGATCATGAGCCCAGCAGATGCTAGCTTAGGCGACAGGAACCTACCAGGGCCGAGCAAAAACTGATCCACAACATTATGGCAGTCGCTGAAGGAGTCAGCCTCAGCCTTTAAGGAGAAATTCAGACCCCCCACACGCCCCGAACTCCACGGCCTAGGGAGTCTGAGGGTAGGGGGCCCAGACAGGCGCTGTGACTTCGCACAGCAGGTTGGCGTGTTGGCCAGTCATGGCGAGACACCACCCAGAACGGGAAAGCTCAACCACAGGATGCTTGAAACAACTGCCGTCCAGAAAACTTGCTCCTGCATCCCTCTCCCTCCTCATCATCAGCCTCCTCCTCGTCCTCCTCGTCCTCCTCCTCCTCCACCTCCTCCTCCACCCCTGCTCCTTGTGCATAGCTCCTCCCAGTCACACCCACAGACGTGTTTGCAGAGCGGCCTGGGCGTTTCGCCTGAAACTTCCACACAACCTATGATCTTGAAACTTCAACATTGCAACCGCGTCTAGGACGGAAGGCGGGTCGTTTTTCAGATGTGGCTCCCGCCTCAGCGCCGCGCACAGTCGACGAATTCCACGATAACGAGCGGGTGGTGTTAAAAATGGTGCCCTCGTCTCAGCGCCACACACATTCGTCGTAAAGTTTACAACAGCTGATAGGATGAAGGGCGCTCCCTCGTCTAAGTGAAACTCTCGCCTGAGCAACGCGAGCCCCGTCTCCAGTGTCAAAGATTCTTGCGGATGAAAACGCAGCAATTGTGCACTGGCGCAATAAAAAATTGGCAGGCCGGAACGGTCACGTTGTTTCGCAACGTCGGATTCCCCGGAATGGCTTCTGGCAAGATTCGGGATTGTCAGGACGCAACGGGTAAGGCGATTTTCGGCACTGATGTCCGAAGACTGGCCATTTGGAACGGTTGGGGAATCTGAGACGGTTGCAGTTCAAACGGGCACTTCCCGCAATGAAAGCACACGTTTGTATGGGGCCTACGAAGAGAGAACTTGGGGGGAGGTGTCTTGCAACATCGGTGATGCGTCCCGGGTTTCTACTCCTCCTCCTCCTCCTCCTCCTCCTCCTCCGTATTTCCTCACTTCCGATATTCCCCCTCATGTTCCTCCTGCTCCTCACATCCCAAGTCCCCCTCCTGCTCATCTCTTTCTCCCAAACTCTCCCTCCTCCTCCTCCTCCTCCTGCTCCACTTTCCTCACTCCTCATCTTCTCCCTCATGCTCCCTCATGCCCCATCCCCCCCCCTCCTCCTCCTCCTCATCTTCCTCCTCCTCCTCCTCCTCCTCCCCTCCACCTCCGTCTCCTCCTGCTCCTTCTCTTCATCCTCCTCCTCCGTTTCTCGTCCTCATTATCCTCAACCTCGTCCACCTCGTTCTCCTCATACGCCTCCTCGTGATCATTCTCCGCCTCTCCTCCTGCATCCTTCATGATGTCCTTCGACATGTTCTTCCTCATATTCATCCTGCTCCGCCTCCGCGTCCTCCGCCTCCTCTTCCTGAAGTTCATCCTAATATCCTCAACGTCCTCCTCCTTTATCATAACCTTGGTCCCAACCATCATCATCATCATCCTCATCATCCTCATCCTCATCCTCATCCTCATCCTCATCCTCATCCTCATCATCATCATCATCATCATCATCATCATCATCATCATCTTCACCATCTGCATCATCACCCTCATCATCATCAACATCATCATCATCGTCATCGTCATCGTCATAGCACCATCATCATATCATCATCATCATCAGCATTATCATCATCAGCATCATCATCACCACCACCAGAATCTGCATCAGCATTACTATCATCAGCAGCAGGATCACCACCACCACAACCAGCATCATCATCAGCATCAGCATCATCAGCATCATCGTCTTCATCGTCATCATCGTCATGATGACGATCACCACCATCATCAGCAGGATCATCATCAGCATCATCAGCATAAGCTGCACGACCATACTCGTCACCATCAACAGCATCATCATCAGCAGCAGCATCATCATCAGTATCACCAGCAGCATGATCATGATCATGATCAGCAGCACCATCATGACCATCACCACCATCACCATCATCCCCATCACGATCACAGTCATCCCACCATCAGCATCAGCATCATCGTCATCATAATCATCATCAGCATGATCATCGGCATCATCATCAGCCAATGTCATCCGCAGCATCAGCAGCATCAGCGGCAGCATCATCGGACTCGCAATCATCTTCGTCAGCATCCTCAGCATCATCATCATCATCAGCATCAAGATCAGCTGCATCAGCATCAGCATCATCATCATCAGCATCACCATCACCATCACCATCATCATCATTATCATCGTTCTCGTCATAGTCGTTATCATCGTCGTCGCTGTTTGCATCATCATTCGCATCAGCATCTGATCGTACTGCTAATGGTGTTGCCACGATCATCAGCATCGCCATCAGCATAATCATCAGCAGCATCGGCATCATCAGCAGCATCATCATCGTCATTGTCAGCATCAGCATCGTCAGCATCATCATCAGCATCATCATCATCAGCAGCATCATCAACACTAGCAACATCCTCAACATCACCGTCATCATCATCATCATCGTCAGCATCAACACAATGCTCCGCATGGCCAGTATACTACTCCGCGTCAACGTGTTCAGTCGCAGCAAGCTTTCTATCATCATCAGCATCATCATCAGCAGCATCATCATCAGTACCAGCAGCATGATCAGCAGTGGCAACACCGTCATCAACATCATCAGAATCACCATCACCACGACCAGCATCATCATCGTCATCATCATCATCATCATCATCATCATCATCAGCATCATGATCATCATCATCATCAGCATCATCAGCATCAGCATCATCCTCAGCTGCATCAGCATTAGCATCATACTTATCATCATCACCATCACCATCATCATCATCATCATCATCATCATCATCATCATCACTCTCGTCATAATCATTATCATCGTCGTCGTTGTTTGCATCATCAATAGCATCAGCATCTGATCGTCATACTGCTGGTGATGCCACGATCATCAGCATCGTCATCAGCATCATCATCAGCATCATCGTCATCATCATCATCAGCAGCATCATCATCATTGTCAGCATCAGCACCGTCAGCATCATCATCATCAGCATCACCATCATCAACAATAGCAACAACCTCAGCATTTTCGTCATCATCGTCAGCATCATCACAGTGCTCCGCATGGCCAATATACTAATCCTCGTCAACGTGTTCAGTCGCAGCAATCGTTTTATCATCAGCATCATCCTGATCAGCAGTAGCAACATCGTCATCAACAGCATCATCATCACCACCACCACGACCATCATCACCATCGTCATCATCATCATCATCATCGTCAGCAACATGATGATGATGATGATCATCATCATCATCATCATCATCATCATCATCATCATCATCATCATCATCATCATCATCATCATTATCGGTTTCACGATCGTCAGCATCCTCCTCCTGCTCCTCCTCCTTATCATCATCAACAGCATCGGCATCACCATCATCAAAATCATCAGCAGCAGCATCAGAATCAGCATCATCAGCAACACCATCCTCATCCAAAACCTTAAGCATCGCCCTCGACATCACACACATCCTTCTCGCCATTCGAGTCATGCTCAGCATCCGCAACACCACCATCTAGATCATCATCGTTATCAGCATCATCATCAGCATCCCCATCATCGGCATCATCATCGTCATCATCATCAACAGCATCATCATCTTCGTCATCCTCCACGTGCTCCTCCCGCACCTCATGCTCCTCATGCTCCTCATGCAGCTCACAATCTCACTATCCGGTCTTTCTCTTTCTCACTGTTACGTGGTCCATCTGGACTTCACCAGTTGGTCCTCTGGTTCCCGCTCCTCATCCTCTTCGTGCTCCTCCCCCCCCTCTCCTCCTCCTCCTCCTCCTCCTCCTCATCCTCATCCTCTTCCTTCTCATTCTCAAAATAATAACAATAAGAATGAAAAAGATAATAGAATCATCATCCTGACCACCATCATCATCACCATCACCATCATCATCAGCAGCATCATCAGCATCATCACCATCACCATCACCATTACCATCAATCATCATCATCTTCCTCCTTCTCAGCATCGCCATCATCGTTATCATTAGCATCATCCGCATCCCCACCTTCATCATCCTCATCATCATCAGTATCATCATCATCCTCATCATCAGCAGCATGAGCATCAGCATTGTTGTCGTCAGCATCATCATATTCATCATCATCAACCTCGTCATCCTCATCATCCTCATCATCATCCGCATCATCCTCATCACGAGCATCCTCATCATCATCATCATCCTCATCAGCATCCTCAGTATCATCGTCATCAGTATCAGCAGCAGCATCGTCATCGTCATCACCATTACAATCGTTCTCATCCTCAGCATCATCAATATCATCAGTATCATCCTTACCATCCCGAACCTCATCCTCATCATCATCAGCAGCAGCATCAGCATTACCACCACCATCATCATCATCATCATCATCATCATCATCATCATCATCAACAACAACAACAACATTATCATCAGCAGCAGCAGCAGCATCCACTTCCGCCTCATCTGACCCCTCCGATCCATGCGTCCCTTACCCTCCTCGTCGCTCGACCTTCTCCCCGAATCACCCTCGCACCTCGACCTTTTCGTCCTCTCTCACCTCGTCCCTCGTCCTTCGACCTCAGCCTTACCCCTCGTTCTCCTCGTCCATCGACCTTCTTTCTCACCATCGGCCGTCGACCTTCTCGCCATCGCTCACCTCGTCCCTCGTCATCTTTCTCGCAGACAGTTCAAATCCGAGGCTTCCCCTCCACGAGGAAGCAGAATGCCGCAGGGGGAGCACCGCAGCGCCGAAGCTGCCGTAGCCGATCCTCCACGAGTCCACCACCGCCAGACCCCAAGTCCCACAAACCTTTTCGACACTCGAGGCTCGAGGACTCTGGACGCTCTCTGGCCTTTGTTGGGGGGGCCACGGGGAGGCTCCTCGCCGCCTCGAGGTGCTGACCGGAAACGCACCCCAGGGCAGGTCTGGGGGGTCGAGTCGCGAACCAAAATCTGGGCGGGCCCCTGGTCCTGGCCCCCCTTGGGGGGGGCCCTCACTGGGCTCTGGGGGCCGTCAAACATCGGCTCGGGACGAAAAGCCAGCCACGGGAGAGGGGCCCAGACCTCCAGGCATCCACAGTGCGACGACAACATGACTTCAGTGGCCTGGCCGTACGCGAGACCCTCCTCCTTCCCTCCGCGACCGCGCCGCGGCGGCCTTGAGATAGCTCCACGCGCAGAGACCAGCCGCGGCCGACCCCCCCAAGACGACCATGCCCATGAACCCGAAGTTCATGAACAGCGGCGGGGGCGGCGCTGGCGCCGTGGTGGTGGACTTGTCGAAGACCCACGGGGGCTCCGTCGACGAGTCCGTCGTGCGAACGCTCTCGCCGCCTGCGGGCTCCTCGCTGACCGAGCTCGTGGGCTTGGGCGTCGGCTTGCTGGTGCTGCTGCTGCTGCTCGTGTGTGTCGGGATCTCCGCGTCCTTGCAGCTGGGGCAGGTGCTGAACAGCTCCCCGTACGCAATGTCGGTGAACGTGACTGCGGAGTCCGGGGCGGTGTCCCTGACGTCGGCGGAGTTCTCGAAGCACGGGCCCTCCCACACGGTGCTGCCGCCTGACTCGCTCTGGCCAACGAGGCTGCTCGCGTCCAGCCAAGCCATGTTCGTCGCCTGGTCGTCCCAGACCGAGAGGATGAGCACCATGCCTCTGTCCAGGGCGTCGCCCATCTTCTTCATGTAGTCGCTCTTCACCGGCGGCTCCTCCAGCAGGCGGTCCAGCTCGTCGTCCAGCTCCTTATCCGCGTCCCACTCCTTGCCCTTGCTCTTCTTCCCCACGGAGCCGAGGGCCTCCTCGATCGCCGCCGTCCTCCGCGCGTGGCTGGACCAGCCCCCCTCCGGTGACAGGCCCCTTCCGCGACGAGCCCCTCGCCCATGGCGGCTCCCCTCCGGCCGCCTGCCCACGCCCATTGGGCCGAGGGGCCGAGGGGGCCGTCCCAGAGGGGGCCCGCTCTGCCAGAGGCCGGTCGGGCCGTCCCCGCGTCCTGGCGGCCTCTGCGGCGTGCCCGTGCGCGGCGTGCGCGGCGTGCGCGGCGTGCGCGGCGTGGTGGCCCGTGGAGCCCAGCCTGCGCTCGCCGCCCGCGCCGAAGAGCTTGTCCCCGTTCTTCGCCGAGCAGTACCCGTCGTTGAGGGAGTTGCCCGTGACGTGCTCCTCCCAAGGGGGCCACCGGGGAGAAGCGCGGAGGGGTGGGCCCACAGGAGGGGAGAGAGAGAGAGGCGGGAGGGAGGGAGGGAGGGAAGGCAGTGAAGGCATCCTGGTGGGAACCCCGAGTGCGAGCTCAGACCCCAGACCAAAGGTCAGGCTCCTGGGACTCCCATACCATATTTAGGCGGGAGCCCCCTTTGCAGCCTGCTCAGGTTCTGCTTATTCACCTGACTAGGACGTGAGAGGGGGGAGAGAGGGAGGGGAGGGAGGGAGGGAGGGAAGAGGGAGGGAAGAGGGCGGACAGAAATTCGCTGGAGATTCGCATCGGGCACTCTGTGCCTGTTCAACCCTTAACCCTCCGGAGACCAGACAGGGCGACGACGCCGCCGTTGCAATGCTGCACTGCCCACCTCAGGGGCTCCCAAGGCACAGGGGTGGCGGGCCGTCGAAACCTGATCGGACAAGAATGGGAAGCGCCGATGCTGTCCGTTGGGCTCTTAAGGATGATGGCGAGGACAAGGCGGCAGATTACGAGGGTGGATGGCATGGAGGGCAGCGATGCGAGCAGGAGGACAACGATTAGGAAGACAAGCACGAGGACGACGAGGAAGAGGTCGAGGATGAGTACGAGGAGGAACGAAGCGGAGGAGGAGGAGGAGGACGATGAGTAGGGGGAGAAGAAGGGCGACGACAGCAAAAGAGGACGGCAAGGAGCCCGAGGAAAAGAACGTCGAAGGGGCGGGTCCTCGTGATCTGGGGGCTGTTGGGGCCATCTGGGGCTATCTTGGGGCGTCCTGGGGGGCCTCTTGCGGGCCTGTTGGGCCCAGTTCGGGGGCTGCTGGGGTCTTCTTGGGCTGTCTGGGCGCCTCGGGGTTCTGTGGGGGCTCTCTCAGGCCGTCTTGGCGCCACCTTGGGCTGTCCTGGGCCGTCTGGCGGCCTCCTGGGGCGCCCTTGGGGGCCTCTCGGGGCCCTCTGTGGGTCCTCCGGGGGGCCTTTGGGGGCTCTGTTGGGCCACGGTGGGCCCCTCCGAGAGCGACTCCAACACGATGCTGATTCGGAGCCCCCGCCGAAGCCATTCTTCTGAGGACGTCCCAAGCGAAACGGCCATCGTTCAGAATTCCGCTGCTGTGGCTACATTGTCTCGTTAGGCGGGCGTCCAGGGCAGCGTGCAGGACGTACAGGAGAGCGAGGATGGATTGGAGGGCTATGGGGGGATGGGAAGGACGAGGACGTGGAGGAAGAGAACTGGGAAGACGAGCGCGTGGACTCTGGTCGTCTTGGGGCTTTCGTGGGCAGTATGGGGACCTATTCGGTCGCTCAAGGGAGCTTGTGGATGAGTCTTGAACCTTGTTGGGGGTCCCTTGGGGGAACTCTGGAAGCGTCTTGGACCCTCATGGGCTGCCCAGGCGCGCCTCCAGGGTCTGCAGGGGCTCTCGTGGGCCATCTGAGCGCCCTCTGCGGCTGTTTGGGGGCTCTCTTGTGCAGGATGCGAGCCTCTTCGGGCGCTCAAGGGTGGCCCTGGACGCCTCATGGGAGCCTCTTGGGAATCAACTGGGGCGCTTTGGGGTTTGGGGGGTGCTCCGCGGAGACTTTGGAGGTTGTTTTGTGACCGTCGCGAAGCCCTCCGGGAACGATTCGAAGATCATGTTGGTTCGGAGCCCCCTCCGGAGCCGTTTGTTTGAGGATGTCCCTAGCGAAACGGCCGATGTTTTAAAATCCGCCACCCTTATTTAGAGACAATTAAAATCCGCCGACCCCTTGGGGTCATCGGCGTGTGAGATGCTTCCCCCCTCCCCAAACCCCTCCCCCCGGAGCCTGGTCCGGTCGTTTTGGAGGGGGGGGGGGGGGGGTCCGGCCGGATTCCCCGGGATCCGCCGGCGCGGTCCGGGGGGGGTCATCCGCTCCAGAGAGTCTGCTGGGGGGGCCGCAAACGAGCGAAGAGGCTCCCAAGAAGCTCTGCAGACGGTCCAAGAGGGCCCCGAGTCGCCGAAAAAACACTCGAAGACGGTCAAGATGGCCTCCAGATGGCCCCAGATGCCTCCAAGACGCCCCAAGAAGCTTCCAAGACGCCTCCCAAGATGGCCCCAAGAGGCCAAAATCGTCGATTTCCATTGGTTTTTTCAACGTTTTTGGCCTTCGCGTTTTTTCGGGCTTCCGACGCTCCAAGACGGCGAAAGAAGCCCCCAAGACGGCATCAAGACGACCCGAGAGGCTCCCAAGTGGGCCCCAACACGGCCCAAGAGCGCCTCAAAACGGCTCAAGAGGGCCTTCAGACAGTCCAAGAGGGCCCACAGAGGGGCCCAAGAAAGGCTCCAGACGGGGACCACGAACCTAAAATTCTAGCCTTCCGCCCCAAAAGGCGCCAAGGAGGCCCCAAGAGGCCTCCAAGAGGCTCCAAGAAGCCCCCAAGAGGCCCCCAACAAGCCCAAAAAAAGCCCCAAGCTGCCCCAAAACAGCTCCCCAGAAGCCTCCAAACTGCCTCCCGCAGGCCCCCGAGAGGATTCTCACGACGACGGCGCCAGAGGCTCCCACAACGGTCAACGAAGCCCCCAAGATGGCCCCAAAAAGGTGCCCAGCCTACGCCGTCGAGTCTGTCGCCGCCATTGTCGTCCTCGTCGTGTTCTCCTGCTCCTTCTCATCCTCCTCTTCCGCCCCCTCCTCCCGTCTCCCCTCTCAGCTTTCTGTCTCGTATTCCCTCCACTGGCTCACTTTTCACCTTCTCCGCCTTTGGCTGCTCCCCCATCCTCCCTCCTCCACGTCCCCCTTATCCATCCCGTCCCCAGCGGTCAGATTCCTCGCAACTTCCGTGCCTTGTCGCAATGCTCGTCACTTGGTTCCGCCGGGCGTTTCGGAGGGTCTCTCCGCGGCGCTCGTCCCGTGCATGTCTTGCATTTCAGGGTGCCCTTCTTTGCGTCGCAGTGTGAACGCGACGTCGTCCCGCATTGCCGTCCAGGGCCCAGAGGCTCCCAAGACGTCCCCAAAAGGGCGCCAAGACGACCCACGAGGCGCCCAAGTCCATGGGCTCGCTCCGGAGCTCCAAAACGACCCCTGAGACCTCCCAAGAAGGCCCACAGGCAATCCAAGAGGACCCCGACGCGCCAGAGAAAGGAAGAAGAACCAAAAAAAAAAATGATCGACCAAGATGACATCCAGACCACTCATGAACCCCTCCGGCCGCCTCACAGAGCCTCCAACAGAGCCCCTCCCAAAACCGGCGATCGCCCCAGAAAAAAAAACAAGGGGTCGGCGGATGTGGCGTAAGCTTGAAGTTGATTCACAAAAACGATCCACGCTGGAGGCGCTTCCCGTCGCCCGCCACCGTGCCCCTTTGCACGTTGAGGCGTGGTAGAATGTCCATTGCTGTCTGCTAGTGCTTCTGTAACCGTCCAAGCCACCCACACCCCACTCGCTTCCAGTCGCATGCAGGGGAGGAAGAAGAGAAAGAAGAGGAGGAGAAGGAAGAGGAAGAGAAGGAGAAGGTCCAGGGTAAACCCAAGACGCAACAACAAGATTGCAACAAACCCTTACAATAATGTATGTTATTTGCGGCAAGTGCCTCAGTGGAAGACAACCGTTTGTGGAGGAGGAGGAGCAGAAAGAAAAGAAGGAAGCAGGAAGAGTGAGCAGGAGGAGCGCAGTGGGAGGATGCTCGGAGCTTGCAGGGGTGTGGCATCTTGCCCTTTGCCAATCCACACATACCCCCCTCCTCCTCCTCCTCCTCCTCCTCCTCCTCCTCCTCTTACACAGCTCTTCCCTCTGTCTTCCTCCATACCCCCCTCCTCCTCCTCCTCCTCATCATCATCATCATCATCATCATCATCATCATCAGCATCATCATCATCATCAGCATCATCATAAGCATCATCATCATCATCATCATCATCATCATCCTCATCCTCATCATCCTCATCATCCTCATCATCCTCATCATCATCATCATCATCATCATCATCATCATCATCATCATCATCATCATCCTACTCCTCTTCCCTCTACGTCCTCTCTCCTCCTCCTCCTCCTTTCCCCTCCTCGCTGTCATTCTTAATAGGCTACAAATACAGCACCCGCTATCATCACCGCAGCATCAACCCCGACAACATGCCATCAACCCTGGCCCGCCCAATCCTGCGTCTTCTCGATCCCGCTCACGTTGGGCAACGCCCACGTCTTCCCGTCCTGGATGTAGAAGCGCCGCATCTCGACCAGGTCGCCTTCACGGGAGGGCTCATGCAATGGCACGGAAGAGGGGAGAGTTAGGCAAGGGGCGCGCAGCCAAACACCAGTACATGCATGCGACAGGAACAAGACTCATCCGCCTCCTCCTCCTCATCATCACCATTATCACCAAGAACAACCACAACAGCAACAACAACACCAGCAACAACAATCAACTTAAGACTGCTCGCTCTTATCCGCCCACGTGCATACCCCAAAGCCTCGATACCCGCCCTCCTCGTCTCCGATCGTGCCCCCTTGGGGGTGTATCTTCCATACCTGCAACGTGTATTTCGTGCAGCCTCTAAGACAGGGGAAGAGAGGACGGATGGAAGGAAGAGACAAGGGGGAGGGAGGAGGATGGAGCACAAGAGAGAGTAGCAGGAAGGGACAAGGAGCAGAAAGCAAAAGGCACAACCAGACGGGCAGATCGGGCAGATAGGCCCTAACGGGCGGGTCGGGAAGGCGGTCCCAGGCGGCTAGGCCGAGCGTCCTGCATGCATATCGAGGAAGTTTCGAGCATTAGCGAGATTCCCAACTAAATCGTGAAGAAATCCACAGCGAGAGCGTGAGGCCTGAGTGTCCAGGGCACAGCGCCTGAATACATTGTAAGGAGGTCCCACGCGAGAGCGCGATGCCTGAGTAGAGCGCAAGGCAGGCGCAAGCGAAACCGTGCTTTCGTAATAAATGGTGAGGACGTATCAGGCGGGAGCCGTTGTTGGAACTGGGGGGCCCGCCGCCCAGTTTGAGGGTCAAGACTTCCCCTGATGGAAAATGGTGCGAGACCCGGGAGGGGCACTTCAATAGGGAAATACAATGGCTACCCGAGGGGGAGGATCAACCATCATTGTTCTTCAAGAATGAGGGTCCAACAACAAGTACAACACAGCAGCAGCAACATCATGAGCAGCATCCGAATAATCGCCAAGAACATCGTCATAGTCATCGTCTTCGTCGGCGGCGGCGTCGTCGACGTCGTCATCATCAGCATAATTAGCAGCAGCTGCAGCAGCGGCTTACCACCATTAACAGCCGCAGCAGAGTCCTCATGATCTGAAACAGCATCATCATCATCATCATCATCATCATCATCATCATCATCATCATCATCATCATCATCATCATCATCATCATCATCATCATCATCACCAGCATCATCATCATCATCATCATCAATCAGCTTTACCACCATCCGCATCATCATCATCATCATCATCATCATCATCATCATCCGCATCGTCATCCTCAGTTTCATCACTATCATCACCACCACTGGCATCCGCAGCATCAACAGCATGATCGGTCCGGTCGTAGTCACAATGTCGCCATCATCATCCGCACCATATCTCCAAATCACCATCACGATAACCAATCAACATCACAAAAATAGCCACCATGACCACCATCATGATCCGCGCCCTCCTCCTCCTCGCCATCATCAGAATTGCCATCGCCTGCGCCATCGACATCATCTTCACAATCGTACAAACCGCCACCATCATACGATTCATGCTGGTCATCCGTCGTTCCATTACCAGCACTCTTCCCATACACTCACCATCCCCCTCCAAAATCAGCATCAAAATCAAAATCAGGATCATCAAAATCACCATCAGCATCGGCCATTGTCATCCTCGTCAGCTTCGCCACCGCCATTGTCATCGTTTTCGTCAGCATCATCATCGCCAACATCAGCATCAACATAAACATCAACATAAGAATAAGCAGCATCATCATCATGACCATCAGCATCACCAGCATCATCATCAGCAGCAACATCATCATCATGATCATCATCAACATCCCCATCCTGATCCACCTCCTCGTCCTTATCCTCATCCGAAGCAGCATCAGCAACATCATCATCAGCAGCAGCAGCAGCAGTATCATCATCATCAGCAGCAGCATCATCATCTTACTCATCCTCATCCTCCTGTTCTGGAGGCCGTTGCGGGAGCAGTGAGGAAGAAATAGTAGGACGATAGGGGAAGTATCGAGAGTTTCAATTGGCGCACCAGGGTGCGGGGACAAAGAGCGCGAGCGAACCGCAGCAGCTCTCCTCCTAATATGGAAGTGCCGAGGAGGAGGACGAGGAGGAGGAGCACGAGGAGCAGCAGCAGCAGGAGAGAGGAACGGAAGGGCCCCACGTTGAAGGCCGCAGTCGTGGCAGTAATTGGAAACATCAGTTTGCAAAGGAAGGCGCAAACACAAGGAGCCGCAGCCGAAGAAATGCAACCTGGCCAATATCCACACAGAAAGCTGACCCGGGCTGCGTTTGCGCCGGGCGACCGCGGAGCTTAATCCCGATGCCCGGGGATCCCCCTCCGCGGTGGGTGCAAGGACCTCCTCGGGTGACTCGGGCCAAGGGGGGTAGGAGGGAGAGGGGAAAGGATAGGGAGATGGAGAGGGTCAGGGATGCGGGTTGGCCGACAGGCGTGCCGACATTGATTTCGACGCGGTAACAATATGAAACTGAGGGTCCGTGGATCTGTTTGTCCTTATTTTCATTCACCGCGGGCGAAGCAGCGTCAGACTCTCCTCACCACAAGCCACCACGCACAACACGTCCCCAGAGATCAGGTCCGGAATTCGCCGGCCCAACGGGCCAGAGGCGTGCTAAGATCTCCGGTAACTTGTTAACAATATTTCTAGTTCGCGCGCGCGGAGCGGCCCCTGGGGGCCCCCGGACGAAAAGTACCCCGGCAAGGTCCCGAGAGAAGCCCGGGAGAAGCCCCCAGACCACTCCAGGGGAGGGTATTTTTCGACACCCCTCACGAGGATCGTGGCCTCCGAGGGGGGAGCCGCAATCGACTACCCCCAAGAGCCCCCCAAGAGCCCTGGGGGCCTCCAAAACGCCGCCAAGGAGCCCCAAGAGACTCCCAAGAGGTCCCCAAGAGGCCCCCAAGAGGCCCTAAAGAGGGCTCCAGGGCCGGCGGCATGAGCGAAGCGATTAAATAACATGTGTTTGTTTCTCCCTTGTAGATAATGGACAACAGGAATTGAAACGGAGAACGGATCAACGGAAACGCGTTTCACACAGCTGGGTGAAACGCGAGGGATCAACGGATCAACAGATCAACGGAAGGGCGGGGGAGAGGGAGAGGGAGAGGGAGGAAAGCAAGCTGGGTGCGCTCGCGCCATCCCTTCCATTCCTCCCCATTGCGCGGATTATTTCTCTATCCGCGGACGCGTGGCATAACCTCATGAACCGATTAAGGATCCCCCCGGGGTTATCATTAGCACCGCCCCGTAATAAAATAATTATCCCGGCAAAGCAACCTAACAGCGATGTGTAGGAGCATATCTGGAAGCATTCCCCTTAAGATTCAGATAAGAATCCTGTTGTAGAATTCTGCTGTTCTCGCAGTCGTGGTCGCATTCGCGATGGCAGTCGCAGTGGCAACAGCAGTCGCAGTCACAGCCTCAGCCTCAGCCTGCCTCAGCCTCAGCCTCAGCCTGCCTCAGCCTCAGCCTGCCTCAGCCTCGCCCTCAGCCTGCTTCAGCCTCAACATCAGTCTGCCTTCAGCCTCGGCCTCAGCCTGCCTCAGCCTCACCCTCAGCCTGCATCAGCCTCAGCCTGCCTCAGCCTCGCCCTCAGCCTGCTTCAGCCTCAACATCAGTCTGCCTTCAGCCTCGGCCTCAGCCTGCCTCAGCCTCACCCTGCATCAGCCTCAGCCTCAGCCTCAGCCTGCCTCAGCATCAGCCTGCCTCAGCCTCAGCCTGCTCTGCCTCAGCCTGCTTCAGCCTCAGCCTCAGCCTCGGCCTCAGCCTCAGCCTCAGCCTCAGCCTGCCTCAGCATCAGCCTCAGCCTCAGCCTCAGCCTCAGCCTGCAGCCTCAGCCTGCCTGCAGCCTCAGCCTCAGCCTCAGCCTGCCTCAGCCTCAGCCTGCCTCAGCCTCAGCCTCAGCCTCAGCCTCAGCCTGCCTCAGCCTCAGCCTCAGCCTCAGCCTCAGCCTGCCTCAGCCTCAGCCTCAGCCTGCCTCAGCCTCAGCCTCAGTCTGCCTTCAGCCTCGGCCTCAGCCTCAGCCTGCCTCAGCCTCAGCCCTCAGCCTCAGCCTCAGCCTCAGCCTCAGCCTGCCTCAGCCTCAGCCTCAGCCTCAGCCTCAGCCTCAGCCTCAGCCTCAGCCTCAGCCTTCAGCCTCAGCCTCAGCCTCAGCCTCAGCCTCAGCCTCAGCCTTCAGCCTCAGCCTCAGCCTCAGCCTCAGCCTCAGCAGCCTCAGCCTCAGCCTCAGCCTCAGCCTGCCTCAGCATCAGCCTCTCAGCCTCAGCCTCAGCCTGCCTCAGCCTCAGCCTCAGCCTGCTTCAGCCTCAGCCTCATCAGCCTCGGCCTCAGCCTCAGCCTGCCTCAGCCTCAGCCTGCATCAGCCTCAGCCTCAGCCTCAGCCTGCCTCAGCATCAGCCTGCCTCAGCCTCAGCCTCAGCCTGCCTCAGCCTCAGCCTCAGCCTGCTTCAGCCTCAGCCTCAGTCTGCCTTCAGCCTCGGCCTCAGCCTCAGCCTGCCTCAGCCTCAGCCTGCATCAGCCTCAGCCTCAGCCTCAGCCTGCCTCAGCATCAGCCTGCCTCAGCCTCAGCCTCAGCCTGCCTCAGCCTCAGCCTCAGCCTGCCTTCAGCCTCAGCCTCAGTCTGCCTTCAGCCTCGGCCTCAGCCTCAGCCTGCCTCAGCCTCAGCCTGCCTCAGCCTCAGCATCAGCCTGCCTCAGCATTCAAAGTGTGGCCCGGGAATGGAGTTCTGGGAACTCGAAGAACACGAATGGCCTACAGTTGGCTCCGGGCATTCAAAATCATGCCCAGGAATGGAGTTCTGGGAACTCGAACACCACGAAGTGGCCTACAGTTGGCTCCGGGCATTCAAAATCATGCCCAGGAATGGAGTTCTGGGAACTCGAAGACCACGAAGTGGCCTACAGTTGGCTCCGGGCATTCAAAATGTGGCCCGGGAATGGAGTTCTGGGAACTCGAAGAGCACGAAGTGGCCTACAGTTGGCTCCGGGCATTCAAAATGTGGCCCGGGAATGGCGTTCTGGGAGGTCAAGGAGCACCAAGTGTGTGACTGTTGCATCCGGTTATTCAGAATGTGGCCTGGGAATGGGGTTCTGAGAGGTCGACGAGCACGAAGTGTGTGACTGTTGGTGAAAAACGAGCCCGGCACAGGCCCGGCCGGCAACTCCCAACGCCTGCCCGGACCCCCCTGTGGAGTGATCTGTGAGCTCTTTTGAGTCAACTAGAAACCTATCAGTCTTCGCTGTTAGGTAATTATAATGGGGGGTTTTCGCCGAACGATATAATTATCACCGCGCACTTGAAAGGAAAGTACATGATTCCTGCGTCCCCCCTCGGATGGCATCCCAATTGGAAGTGTAATCGGAATAAGAATACGAATGAAAATGCGAATAAGAACAATAATAAGAATAAGGCGAGTGTCACAGTTACTGCTGACACCGTAACTGTTACTGCTACCGTGATGACGATGAAACCTGATGGCGTGATGCTACTGTTACTGCTACCGTGATGCTACTGTTACCGTGATGCTAGGCGAATTGTGAGGGTGCTCAGGCGATTTGGGCAATTCTGTTAAGCAATGTGAGGATGTCTCAAGCGATTTGGCTAATTCTAAGAAGAAATGTGAGGATGTATCACGCGATTTGTGCCATTGCACTAGGATGTGTGAGGATGTTTCAAGCGATTGTTTCTTCTTCCTTTTATTCTTTGTTATGATCCGCTTCTTTTTTCCAATGAGGCTTGTATTGAAAATCGTTTAAAGAAATGCGTTTGTTTCGGCCGTCGTAGGGGGTGGTCCACCCGAGGGTATCGCCCCCACCCCGCACCGTGGCGTTATCTTAGCACCCGGCCAAAAAAAATATCCGTGCGACAGCCAGGTCGTGCTCGTCGTCGCCGTAATCGTCGGAAGACACCAATGGTAGATAGCTGCTCCTGACAGCCATGACATGGCTGAGAGGCCCAAGGAACAACTTATGTTTCAGGCGATTTGGCAAATGTTACTAAAAAGTGCGAGGATGTCTCATGCGAGTTTGCCAACTCTACTAAGAAATGCGAGCATGTCTTAGGCGACGTGGCCAATTCTACAAACAAATAAGGCGCCACTGCTTCTTCTGAGTACCTGGACTCCTGCCAGTACCTGGACTACTGCCTCCGAAGGCCTCTGAGAATAATAGCTCCCTGGGCCCTGAGAGGCTCTGGACCCCGATGGGGGAGGAGGTCATGCGGATCGGCCGAAGGCCTCTGAGAATAAGAGCTCCCTGGGCCCTGAGAGGCCCTGGCCACTGAGGGGAGGCGAGGGGCCATTGGCTGAAAGCATCTCCAGGGCCCTGCTATTGGAACCCCTTGCGATACGTCTTGGACCGTCTTGGACTATTCTGGAACTTCTCGGCCATCTTGGATTATTCTGAAGCTCCCTGGGCCGCGCAGGAGTCGTGAGGCTCCCTTAGTAGAAGTAAGAGTTGGAGTAGGAGTAGGAGGAGAGGGAGGAGGAGTTGGAGTAGGAGTAGGAGTCAAGCTAGCCAGCTCGAGCGAGTCAAGCATGGCATGCCCAGTCCCACCCGCCCTCCCACAACATAAGAAGCAAAGCTGGCACAACTGGGGGCCGAAGTCACACCGGCCAGCCGGTTTGGTACAGCTGATGCGGCCGCGATGGCGGTTGCCGACGGGAACTGGCGAGCGCGTGTTGAATGCCGCGCACGCATTGCCAGACGAGTCGAGAATGGCCCGGTACACCGCAGGAAGCCAGAGGTGGCCGGAGGAAGCCCGACGGTCTGACAGGACACCCCAAAGCATTTTTGTGAAAAAACATTGGGTTTTTGATGTTTTTATGTTGAAATGCTTGCAAACACACGGTGTTCGGTAGGATTCTGACATGAACGCGCGAGTGTGCTCTTTGTGGTATTTTTTGCACAGGATTCGCGGCCTGGGTGCATGACAGAGCATCGCGAGTGCACCGCGCGATGACGTGAAATCGCTGGA
The DNA here is from genome assembly GCA_963575745.1 of Prorocentrum cordatum. NCBI lineage: Eukaryota > Dinophyceae > Prorocentrales > Prorocentraceae > Prorocentrum > Prorocentrum cordatum. The sequence continues at coordinate 235,893 of CAUYUJ010015973.1, forward strand.
TTCGACCGAATTCTTAAGATTCCTATGGTTTTCCTATGATTTCAGCAAGAGAGCCCGGGCGGGAAATTTGTACAATTTTTGTGAAAAAAACATTGGGTTTTTGATGTTTTTATGTTGAAATGCTTTCAAACACACGGTGTTCGGTAGGATTATGACATGAACGCACGCGTGTGCTCTTTGTGGTATTTTTTGCAATGGATTATCGCCGTGGATGTCGAGAGGAAAAAATAAGAAAAATGTTGATTTTGTATTGTTTTTTACAGGTTAGGATGGGACCACCTGGATGCGGCCCCTAATGGCCGGCCTGAGGGGGGAGTAGGAGTATATTCGAATAAGGAATAAGGATAGGAGGAGTAGGAGTAGGAGTAGAAATACGAGTAGGAATACGAATAGGAGTACGAGTACGAGTAGACGAGTAGGCCAAGTTTCTGAAGAATTGCAAAGATGTTTCATGCGATTTGGCAAATGCTTATAAAACTGTGAGGATGTCTCGGGCGATGTGGCCAATTCTATTAAGAAATGTGAGGTTGTCTGAAACGATCTGGCTAATTTTATTAAGAAATGTGAGGATGTCCCAGGCGATTTGGCTAATTTATTGTATTAACACATGTAAGGATGTCTCAGGCGAGTTGGCCAATTCTACAAAGAAATGCGAGGGTGGCTCAGGCGAGTTGGCCAATTCGATTCAGTTGAAATATGAAGATGTTTCATGCCATTTGGCTAATTCGATCAAGAAATGTGAAGCTGCCTCAAGCCATTTGGCAAGTTCTATTAAGAACTATGAGAATGTCGTATGTAAGTTTGCCAATTCTACTAAGAAGTGTAAGGATGTCTCAGGCGATTTGGCCAAGTCTGTTAAGAAATGTGAGGATGTCTCAGGCGATTTGGAAAATGCTGATAAGAATTGCGAGGGTGTCTCAGGCGATGTGGCCAATTCTAATAAGAAAGGTAAGGATGTCTCCGGCGATTTGGCCAAGTCTGTTAAGAAATGTGACGATGTCTCTGATAAGAATTGCGAGGATGTCTCAGGCAATTTGGCAAGTTCGATTTGGAAATGTAAGGACGTCTCAAGTGATTTAGCCAATCCTACCTGAAAACTGAACGCTTGAGCTCTGAAAGGGCGGCAGGCACAGGCAGGAACTCCCCTGAGCACTGAAAGGTTGCCCTACTATTGCCAGGACTGTAAAACAGGCGACCTGGGGGGGAAGGGGGGAGAGGGGGACGGAGGAGGAGAAGGATTAAGCAATGCGAGGATGTCTCAAGCGATGTGGCAAATTCTGCTTAGAAATGTGATGATGTCTCAAGCGTTTTAATTTACTCTACTAAGAAATGTAAGGATGTTTCAAGCGATGTTGCCAATCCGAATAAGAAATGCAAGAATGCCTCAAGCGATTTGGCCACTTCTATTTGGAAATTATGAGGATGTCTCAAGCAATTTGGCCAATTCTTTTAAGAAATGTGAGGATGTCTGAAGCGATTTAGCAAATTCTATTAAGACATGTGAGGACGTCTCAGGCGATTTGGCCAATTCTGTTCAGAAATGTGGTGTCTCAAGCAATTTGGCAAGTTCTATTTGGAAACGCGACGACGTCTCAAGCGATTTGGCCAATCCTATTGAGAAATGCGTTGATGTCTCAGGCGATTTGGGCAATTGTATTAAAATATGCAAGGATTTCTCAAGCGATTTGGCAAATTGTCGTAAGAAATGTGAAGATGTCTCAAGCTATTTGGCCAATTCTCGTACGAAATATGAGGATGTCTCAGGCGATTTGGCAAATATGTTGAGACATATGAGGATGTCTCAAGCGATTTGGCCAAGTCTATAAAGACATGTGAGGATGTCTCAGGCGATTTGGCCAATTCTATTAAGAAATGCGAGGGTGTCTCAAGCAATTTAGCAAGTTCTATTTGGAAATGCGACGACGTCTCAAGCGATTTGGCCAATCCTATTGAGAAATGTGTTGATGTCTCAGGCGATTTGGGCAATTGTATTAAGATATGTAAGGATTTCTCAAGCGATTTGGCAAATTGTCGTAAGAAAGGTGAGGATGTCTCAAGCTATTTGGCCAATTCTCGTACGAAATATGAGGATGTCTCAGGCGATTTGGCAAACTCTGTTAAGACATATGAGGATGTCTCAAGCGATTTGGCCAAGTCTATTAAGACATTTGAGGATGTCTCAGGCGATTTGGCCAATTCTATTAAGAAATGCGAGGATGTCTCAGGCGATGTGCTTCCTCCTCCTCCTCCTAGCCGCAGGTGCCGGAGTCAACGCTTCCAGGAGCAGGCGGGATATCGTTTCGCCGGAGCGGGGGGGGGGGTTCTTAATTGCTTCATGAGGTTAGCCGACCTGGAATTCCAACAAAAAGACACCATGGTATTTCGCGCAATCGGAGAAGGGGAACTGCGTACAGAGGAAAAGGAGGTGGCGGATGAGCAGGATCATGAGCAGAAGGACAGGAAGATGACGATGATGATGATGATGATGACGACGACGACGACGACGACGACGACGACGGAGGAGGACGAGGACGAACCACAGCAGCAGCAGGAACCGGAGTGGAAGGATTGGGAGGAACAGGAGGACAAGGGGACAAGGGGAAGACGGACGAGGGGAAATGAGGGGGGCGACAACTATGAAACAGGACTCGGATCCAGAAAAGCGGCCCCAGGATCGAGGGCGCCGTTCAGCAAAGCGCCGATACAAAAAGGATGCCCACGTTACAGTGACAGCTCCATTGTGAAACACCAGCAGCACTCGGATTGAAAACAATCTGCAGTTGCGAGCACCGCGTTGTAGGTGCTGCGTTCGGTGGAGCTCCCCTTTGGGCCACAAAACGTGCGGGGTGTGTCCTGCACTGGGTGGGAGAGGCACATGCGGCCGCGCCCACTAGGGTATTCGGTGGAGCTCCATATGGGGCCACGAAGCGCTGTGCTGGCTGGTGCGGACGCATACAGCCGCGGCCAGTGGGGCATTCGGTAGAGCTCCGCGGTGGGGCCACGAAACGCTGCACAGGTGGCGCCGACGCATGCGGCCGCGCCCACTGGGGTCTTGGGTGGAGCTCCCTTTGGAGCCACGAAGCGCTGTGCTGGCTGGCGCGGACGCTTGCGGCCGCGGCCACTGGGGCCTTCTGTACAGCTCGATATGGGACCCTATGGGGCCATGCAACGCTGTACTGGCCCACCGAAGTGGTTGACATGCGGAGGGCAGAGGCCCGGATGGGAGGAGGAAGGAGGGCCAGTGGGAGGAGGAGGAAGAGGAGGAGGACAAGGACCCGCGCATCTGACTGGGTTGTCTGTCTTGCTTGCTCTACTATTGCCCAAGCGCCTGCTGCGCTTCCCTGATCATTGCATCGAAGGTGATGGGGGCCGCAAAACAAGGCCTGCTCTGCATGCCTCCATTCGGGTGGCGGTAGGTCTTAAAACAGTTCAAAGCATAGGACTTATCATTGCTGGGGGGCGCCCAAGGCATGGAGGAGGAGGAGGAGGAGAAGGAGGAGGGGGTGGGACGCGGGACGCTGTCTCTTCAAAACGACCCTAAACCACATGATGTTTAGGAAAGACATACGAACCAAACCATACGATCAAAACTATGGTTGAGATCTGGTGTAAAAGAACAACACGCGGATTCAGAGTGTGGTATTCAGAATGTGAAGAAGAAAGAGACGGAGGAGGAGGGAGTAGGAAGAAGGAGGAGGAGGAGGGAGGCAGGCAACAGATGTCTCAATCGACCCCTCCTCAGAGATGCGCTGCTGGTGACTGTGGCTGGTTCTCCCTGTAAGCTGCCTTCGCCTCTGGCCGAAACCCATTCGAGCCTGGCTACAGGACTCCTGACACGCGCCGTCCTGGCCTTCGACTTCGAGCCACAGGGGTAGGAAGCGAAGCGAAGCAAAACGAAGCGTCGCTGGTGCCTGGCACGAGCCTTGTGACACAGATGTGCCCGTGCACTGTTGGGCACGGCGTATATCGTGTGCTGGCAGAAGTCGTGGATGAAGCAGTCAGCGGGCCACAGAGGCAATAGGGAGCTGGAGGGGAGGGCGAGGCTGGGAAAAAGAAACTTGTGTACCCTTTCAGTCAGAGTGTCACCGTGTCAGCCTTCATCATGGCCTCGTCAGGAGAACGCATAGCTCTAGAGTTCATGGGGAAAACGGGTGCTGGCTTGCAATCGCCATGGGTACGGCCAGCCAGCGAAACACTCCGACTCCCAAATCCGCAGAAGATCGTGGAGAATGGGAGACTGGCAGAGCCGAGACCTGCAGCGAATAAGGCAGAGAGAAGGAGGAGGAGGAGGAGGAGGAAGAGAAAAGAACAAGGCGAGGAGAAAGACGATGATGAGAAGGGAACAACCGGCAACCGCGCATGCGCCTCGCGCCCCTCCGTGCCCCCGGACGCTGGGCAAAATCCGCGCGTCGCGCGGCTATGGCGGAGGGGGAACGGCCGCGGAGGGCGATGCCGCTCGCCTTCGTCGGTGCCGTCCTCGGTGATGAACTGCGTCACCTGTGACAGCCGCGGGCATACGATCGGGAGTTGGGCGCGTGCTGGCGGGACGGGGCTGGGGGCGGGAAGCCCCGAGGGGGGAAGCGAAGAGAGGCCAGTAGGGGTAGGAGGAGAAAGAGAAGGGCGAGAAGGAGGAGGATAAAGAGACGGAGGAGGAGGAGGAGGAGGAGAAAGAGGAAAAAGAGGAGGAGGAGAAGGAGGAAGAGACACAGGAAGAAGACAAAAGAGAGAGAGAAGGAGAAGGAGACGGAGAGGGAGGAGTGGAAAGAGTAGGAGGATAAGGAGGATAAAGACACGGAGAAGGAGATGACAGGAGGAGGTGGAGGAGGAGAAAGAGGTGGAAATAAAAGAGGAAGAGGAGAAGGCTGCCCCCCAGGACCCCCACCCCACGAGCGCGGTGAGATAGATGCCAATCTGATACAGCCCAGGCGCAGCAAACCCGCTGGCCACCAAAACGCGAGGATTCCATGGGCCCATGGGCTCCTATCGACAGGCCACTCGCTCAATTTCCTGCTCTATCGAGCTTCCGGAGACGTCCCGAGGCTGCGGCGTTCAGGGAGAGGCACAGCACAGTTGCTCTCAGACATTCGACGCACCTCCTCAAAAAAAACACGTCGTCGCCATTCGAATCGTCAAGGAAAGTGATCGTAATAGCTGTCATTCATAAATGTGCCGCCAAGTTGCCAACTGCTGCGCGATTGCGCGGTTCAGCCGGCATCGGCGGGCTAGACTCGTATAAGACATGATAGTGATCCTGCTTGGGGCGATACGAAACATCATACACCAGAGTCGTATCATCTCAGCGGGTAGCAACTGAGCAATATGCATGAAGATGGCACGACACATCCAAACTATCTGTATCCTCATCCAGGTGCGATTGAAAAGAAAGTGTGGAGACCCCGCCAACGGCTTCAACATGAAGATTCGGATCTCCAGACTCGAAGTCAAGCGTTGTCTGTGGTCCTGCACACGGCCACTTACCGGACATCGCGTTGGAGGTTGGTCCCTATGTCTGCGTTGCTCCAAAACTCTTGCGAGGGACTCGCAAGCGTCGACAACATGGAAGATCTGTGTGCACCTCCTCTCGTGCATCTGCTTGCATTCGGCGGCCTTCCAGACCTGCCGCACCAGGATCTCCGACGCGAGGGCCCCAGGTTTCGTGTCGGGAGCCAAGAAGATCGACATGGAGTCGGCATTCTCGGGGGCATCCGGGGGGGGGGGCGCCCAGGAGGAGGGGGGGCGCATCATGGCCGGAAGCGCGTGCGCCGCCCAGCGGGGGAGCAGGGGACGGGTTGAGAGAAGAAAAGGGGGCCATGAGATCCGAGGAGATTTCATAGCCCCGGCCATGAGATCGCCCCCCCCCCCCCCAGCCTTTACCCCCCGCTTGGCCGCTCCCGACGTTCGGTACCGTGGCGAAGCTTAAATTTCCTCACGTTCTGCTCACCTGCGACAGGTCGGGGCACGCCCGATCGCCCCCACGAAGCGCGCCGTGTAACGACGCACCTGGCGTCCATGTCGAGGCCCTCGATCCTGCGCTGCTCGGCCTCGACTTGGGACTGAACGTGCCGACCGCGTTCGCCTTCGGCATGGGTGTTACCAACTCTGCGGTGACCACGACCACGCATGGCGCATGCATCAGGCACGCTCTCCCACACTGAACCGTCTGCGCAGCACCTGCGGTAACCACGACCACGGCATGGCATAAGGCATGCGCTCCCAGCTGAGCCGACTGCGCAGCGCCAAGCACCGTCCCAAGCTCGGCCATGGCCTGCTTCAGGTGGGTCGCATCCTGCCCGGGCTGCTGCAGGCTCGACATGCGGCCGGTTTGCACAGCCCGCGCCTGCCAAAAATAAGATCCAGTCAGCCGCGTTTCGATGCTGCCGGCGAGCTCTGACGACGCGGCCAGCTCCCCCTCGACGATACGCAAGACATCGCGTGCGTTCCAATGCAGGTGCTGTGGAATCGGTCCGACGGCAGCAGCTTGGGCGTGCGCGGAGGTGGAGCCTGGTGGAGCACCTGTCGCGGCTCGAGCGGCAACGGCGCGACCTGCCAAAGGATCGCAATGCCGTGGTGGGTCAGCCTGCCGCGCGTCTGCACTGCCGCTGCGATCGCCCTCGCGCCCTTGACCAAGGCAACCACGACGACGTCGACTGCGAAATGTGTGGCGCGCCAAGAGGTTAGCCCGGCCTTCGTCTGCGCGTGACACGCGGGAATCAACACCGCCCTAGGCTGTCCAGTCTTTCGTGCAATTCCTTTGAACCAACAAGGCACCACAGGACGAAAAAGATTGACCGGAGGGCGGAGGTGGAGGAGGGGAACAAAAGGACTGGGCGCGGCAGGCGCACCACTGTGAACTTCTTGGTGGTATCGATCGTGAAGGTCTCCCCAGGTCCATAGAACCACGGGTTGCCCATGTGGTAAGGATTGTACTGGCCTCAGCAGAAGGATCCCCGGCATTCGCGGTGGTGGGGGGGAAAGAAAAAGAAAGAAGGGGACCAAGTCGTTGTCGTCGCCGTCGCCGTCGCCGTCGCCTTCGTCTGCGTCGGCGTCGGCGTCGCCTTCGGCGCGTCGCGGTCATCGGCGTCGGCGCGTCGTCGTCGTCGTCGTCGGCATCGTCGTCGTCGTCGTCGACGTCGTGGTCGGCACCGGCGTCGTCGTCGGCGCCATCGGCGTCGGAGTCGTCGTCGTCGGCGTCGTCGTCGTCGTCGTCGACGTCGGGGTCGACGAGGTTGTCGTTGTTGTCGTCGACGTCGTCGTCGTCGTTGTCGCCGACGCCGTCGTCGTCGTCGTCGTCGGCGGCGTGGGCGGGCGGCGGCAACACCGTCGGAGCCAGCGTCGGCGTCGTGCGCGGTGCGTGGTGCGTGATGCGTCGTGCGTCGTCGTCGACGTCGTCGGCGTCGTCGGTCGTCGTCGTCGTCATCGTCGTCATCGTCGTCGTCGGCGTCGGCGTCGCCGTTGGTGTCGTCGACGTCGTCGTCGGCGTCGTCGGACTCGTCGTCGTGGTCGTGGTCGTCGTCGTCGTCGGCGACGTCGTCGTCGTCGGCTTCGTTGTCGTTGTCGTCGCCAACGGCGGTCGTCGTCGTCGTCGGCGGCGGCGGCGGCGGCGCTGGCGTCGGCTTCGTCGTGCGTCGTCGGCGTCAGCGTCGGCTCCAGCGTCGGCATCGTCGTCGTGCGTCGTGCGTCGTGTATTCGGTTTCGTGCGTCGTGCGTCGTGCGTCGTGGTCGTCGTCGTCGGTTTCGTCGTCTTCGTCGGCTTGGGGGTCGTCGGCGTCGTTGTCGTCGTCGTCGTCATACGAGTCGTCGTCGGCGTCATCGTCGTTGTCGTCGTCATCGTTGTCGTTGTCGTGGTTGCCGTCGCCGTCGTTGTCGTCGTCGACGTGGGCCTCGGCGTCGGCGCAAGCGTTGGCATCGTCGGCGTCGTCGTGCGTCGTGCGTCGTGCGTCGTGCGCCGACGTCGGCGTCGTCGTGCGTCGTGCGTGGTGCGTGATGCGTCGTGCGTCGTAATTCAGCGTCGTCGTTGTCGGCGTCGGCGTCGTCGTCGTCGTCGTCGTCGTCGTCGTCGTCGTCGTCGTCGTCGTCGTCGTCGTCGTCGTCGACGGCGGCGGCGTCGTGTTCGTCGTCGTCGTCCGTTGGTCGCTCGGTCGGTCGGTCGGGTCGGTCGGTCGTCGTCGTCCGTTCGTCGTCGTCGTCATCGTCGTCATCGGCGTCGTCGTCATCGGCGTCATCGTCGTCGGCGTCGGCGTCGGCGTCGTCGTCGGCATCGTCAACGTCTTCGTCGTCGTCGTCGGCGTCGTCGTCGTCGGCGCCGTTTTCGTCGTCGCCGGGGGGGGGGGCAGGAGGGGGCGAGGGAGGGGGGCGAGGCACGGGGGGGGGGGGGAAGGGGGGGGTCCGAATCACCCCCACTAATTTTCAGGGGGGGGGGGGGTCGTGACCCCTACCATTTTTTCCCAGGGGGACCTTATTACTTCCTCCCCCCCCTGCTAATTGTCCTGGGAAGGGGGGTTCTGGACCCCCCCTCCCTCTGTTTTGAAGGGGGGTTGAACCCCCGCGCCAGCAGCGGCAGACAGCGCTTTCGAACCTATCAAAGAACCCCTTTGTTCCAAACCATCCTGTGATGCTGGGTCCTCGTTTTGAAGAGACAGCGCCACGCGTTCCTTCCTCCTCCCGCTGCCCCCTCCCTCCTCCTCGCATCATCGTCATCATCAGCATCATCATCATCATCAGCATCCGGATCATCATCATCGACATATTAGAATCATAATACGCTAAGACGCATAATCACAATCACCAACATCATCATCATCACCATCATCACCATCATCACCACCATCATCATCATCGTCCTCATCATCATCGCCGTCATCATCATCATCATCATCATCATCATCATCATCATCACCATCATCACCATCATCATCATCCTCATCATCATGACCGATCTCGGCACCGCCCCATTTTGGCACACACCATTCCGGCACCTCTCACGAGGACCGTGGCCCCATAGGAGCTCCACCGAAGGCGCCAATAGCAAACTTCGCATGGCGGCCTCGGGCCATTTCGGCACACCCCTCACGAGGATCGTGCCCCATACGAGCTCCGCCGAAGGCACCAGTGGCAAAGTTCGCATGGCGGCCCCGGGCCTTTTCGGCATACCCATCGCAAGGATCGTGGCCCCGTAGGGAGCTCCACCGAAGGCGCCAGTGGCCAAGTTCGCACGGCGGCCTCGGGCCATTTCGGCACACCCCTCACGAGGATCGTGGCCCCGTAGGGAGCTCCACCGAAGGTCCCAGTGGCAAGGTTCGCACGGCGGCCTCGGGCCATTTCGGCACACCCCTCACGAGGACATAGGAGCTCCACCGAGGGCGCCAGCGGCAGGGTTCGCGCGGCGGCCTCGGACCATTTTGGCACACCCCGCGCAAAGATCCTGGCCCCGTAAGGGGGCTCCACCGAAGGGGCCAGTGGCAGGGTTCGCATGGCGGCCTCGGGCCATTTCGGCACACCCCTCGCGAGGATCGTGGCCCCAGAGGGAGCTCCGCCGAAGGCGCCAGAGGCAAAGTTCGCACGGCGGCCCCCGGCCATTTCGGCACACCCCTCACGAGGATCGCGGCCCCGCGGGGACCTCCACCGCAGGCGCCAGCGGCAGGGTTCGCGCGGCGGCCTCGGGCCATTTCGGCGCACCCCTCAACAGGATCGTGGCCCCGTAGGGAGCTCCACCGAAGGTCCCAGCGGCAGGGTTCACGCGGCTTCGGGCTATTTCGGCACGCCCCTCGCGAGGATCGCGGCCCCGTAGGGAGCTCCATCGAAGGCGCCGGCGGCAGGGTTCGCTTGTCGGCCTCGGGCCGTTTCGGCACACCCCTCACGAAAATCATGGCCCCATAGAAGCTCCACCGAAGGCGCCAGTAGCAAAGTTCGCACGGCGGCCCCAGGCCATTGCGGCACACCTCTCACGAGGATCGTGGCCCCATAGTTGTGCTGCTTCAACAACCGCGCCTGGGCGTCGTACTCCGCCTTGTCGACGTGCAACGTCACCTCCTCCGTCATGGCTCTCAAAGCCCTCTCCTGCTTCTGCTCCTCGGACAGAGGGACGCCGTCCTTGTCGTCGTCAGCGCCCGCGAAGACGGCCACGAACGCTTTCCTGAGCAGGTCGGGTTCCGGCGGAAACCCGTGGCCACATAGGGAGCGCGGGCGAAGATGGTATTCACAATTGCGGTATTCACAACTGCATATGGTTGGGTCCTTCGCCAGGCTAATGGCCAAGAGTTCCCCAGGACAAATTTCAAGATGGCCCCGTGAGGGTCCAAACAAAACGTGTAGTATGACACAGCAGTTGTGTCACACTGTGCGACGCTGAAGCTCCCTCTGGGAGCACTCTTGGGCCCTCATGGAATCCTCCCGGAACTCTTTTGGAGCCCTCCTGGGGCCATCCCAAGCCGTCTTAGAGGAAGCCGAAAAGGGCCTCTGGGGACCACAAGCGGCCACAAGAGGACTCCAAGAGGTCCCCGAGAGGGTCCAGACACTCAGTGTGACACAACGGTTGTGTCACACTGTATGGCTTCGGAGCTCCATATTCAAGCCCTTTTGGGCCCTCTTGGAATCCTCCTCAGGCCCTCTTGGAGCCGTATTTGGGCCCTCTTAGAACTCTCTTCGGGCCCTTCTGGGACGCCAGTGAGCCCCCAAAAAGCCCCCGAAGGACCTACCAAGGAACCTATTTGTTGCAGGTTACGCCGAAACCCTCTTGAGCACCTCTTGAGGCCCAGCGATATCCCTCACAGGCCTCCAAGCCTCCTCCTCTTCCTCGTCCACGTCCTCATCCTCCTCCTCCCTCCCTCCCTTCCTCCCTCCCTCCCTTCCTCCCTCCATCCCTCCCTCCTCCTCATCCTCTTCCTCCTCCTTTCCTACTCCTCCTCTCCTCCTCCTCCTTCGTTCTTCCTCCTCATCCTCCTCATTATACTCCGTATTATCCTCCGTATTATCCTCCTCCTCCTAGCCCTCCTACCCCTCCTCCTCCTCCTCCTCCTACCCCTCCTACCCCTCCTACCCCTCCTTCCTCGTTCTCCTCGTCCTCCTCCTCCTCCTCCTCCTCCTCTGCTCCTCCTCTCCTCCTCCTCCTCCTCCTCCTCCTCCTCCTCCTCCTCCTCCTCCTCCTCCTCCTCCTCCTCCTCCTCCTCCTCCTCCTCCTCCTCCTCCTCCTCCTCCTCCTCCTCCTCTCGGGCGCTTCCGTGTATGACCCCAGAGCAAAAAATTGGCAAGAGACTCACGGATTGAGGGCGGGTGGTGCTCAAAATGTGGTTTTCGCCTTAGCGCCGCGAACATTCGTTCTGAAAATCTGAAAAGAACGTCACGGACTAAGGGCGGGTCGTTTTCAACATGTGGCTCTCGCCTTGGCGCCGCGCACATTCGCTTCAAATATTTGCAAGAGATTCACGGATTGAGGGCGGGTGGTGTTCAAAATGTGGTTATCGCCTTAGCGCCGCGCACGTTAGTTTCAAACAAATGCAAGAACTTCACGGATTGAGGACAGGTCGTTTTCGGAATGTGGTTATCGCCTTCGCGCCGGGCACATTCGTTTTAAGGATCTGCAATAGCTTCACATATTGAAGGCGGCTCCTTTTCGAAATGTGGCTCTGGCCTTAGCGGCGCGCACACTCATCTGAACTATGTGCAAGGGGTTCATGGATTCCCATGGTCAACGTGACAGAAATACTTTGGGACCGATTCAAAAGTATCTAAGCGAAGCAGGATGGTTGATTCGCGGTTCTGAAGTTCCAGGAGTGGTGTTATGGTACGATTCGTCAGACTGCTTCGTGGCGGTCGAGTCCCGAGAATGGTTGTGGCACACTTCGGGGTTTCAATATGTTCTCCCAACAAGACAGCTCCCTCAGTAGAACTAAACCCTTGTAGGGGCCGATCAAGAGGGAGCATGGAGGGAGGGCGTATTCAAACGTCGCAGATCAGTCATTGGGCTTACACTGGTCATCCTCCTCCTCTTCTCCTCCTCCTCCTCCTTCTCCTCCTCCTTCGCCTCCCTTCTCCTCCTCCTCCTCTGCCTCCACGTTCCCTTTGTCCTCCGCACTCTCGTCCCCCTCCTCGTCCTCGTCCTCCTACTCGACCTAGTCATCTTCCTCTTCTCCTCATCTTCCTCTTCCTCCACGTCCTCCTCCCCCCTCCCCCTCCTCCTCCTCTTTCTCCTCCTCCTCTTTCTCCTCCTCCTCTTTCTCCTCCTCCTCCTCCTCCTCCTCCTCCTCCTCCCTCGTTATCGCCCCCGTGTCAGAACCCGCCGCAGCATAATCTAGGTAGGTAGGGGAGGAGGAAAGAGGAGGAGGAGGCGGATGAGGAGGAGAATGGTGAGGACGAGGGAAGGAAGGAGAAGGAGATGAGGAAAGGAAAAAGAAGGACGGGGAAAAGGAGGAAGATTAGGAGGAGCTCGAATGGAAGGACGAGGCAGCCGAGGCAAAGGAAGAGAGGAGAGCCCCGCACTCCTGCCCAGTTGCGAGGCTGGGCAGGCTTCGCGCAGAATTTCAGGTTTCGGTGCGAATTCCATGTTTCGGTCCGAATTCCAGGTTTCGCGGTTCCAAAACATGCTGGGTTTCGCGCAGAATTCTGAGCTTCGGTTGCGGGCTCTGGGATTTTGGTTTCGCGCGGTTCCAGGCATCGCCCGAAAAAGTTATGGGTTTGGCAGCGGTTCCTGGGTTCGCCTCCCCAACCCCGTTTCTCTTTGGCAACAGACAAGAGCCGCAGGGGCCCGACGGTGGACCCTGCCGCCTACCGCCTACCGCCCACAAAACCTCGAAGCGTTCAGGGACGCCACCGCTCAGGCAGGAGGGAGCAGAGACATGGAGACCAAAAAGGACGCACGCGCCAAGCCAACGTACACGAATATGCTTCCAAGTCTGAGAGGCCTCCAGCATATTACCAACGCTGGCGTAATGTGTTTCCACGAAACCAATGTGAGCTCATGTGTACGCGAACGCATTTGCTTCGCTCCTGAGGAGAGATGTCCCCCGCCCTTTCTTCTCCTCCGGAGAAGGGCGTTATTTGTTCGAATAGCAGGACCAGGAACTACGACCTGATCTAGTGCGCTAGCCTTGTGTTTGCTCGGGGATTCGTGCTGGAGGCCTGAAGTGGGCCCAATCTTGATCTGGTCGATGCTGGTTTGGAGGGCCATGATAGAAGAACCACTCTCCCGGCCACGGTCTCCCGCAACGTCGAGCTATGGCAGTAGCAGTGATAGAGCAGCCCCGAAGAAACTGGCTCAGTGTCGAGGCCCATTTGGAGCCACTATTCAAGTGCATCGCGTATTCGCTGGCAGTTTGATCATCCCTTCATGAAAGAGTATGACGACAGTGTGCATGTATTCACCTCTAACTCACCTTCGCTTCTCAAGTCTTGGTTACAGCTCGCTTGGAACCATCAATTTCACGTGCAAGCTAGACGGAAACTAGGTCTCCCAGGCAAGGTGGACACCGACATCGCGCAGAAGGCTCTCCTTTCCAAATGCCTGAACCAATCAAAAAAGGTCACTCTCTTGGCATTCCTGACACAGACGATTTGGACCCACACGTGTTGGAAGAAAGCCGTATACCCAACGCGACATGAAATTGACGAACTTCAACATCGACTAGTGAAATGCCAAAGTATAGCCCCCCTCAGGGAGGAGTTTTTCAGCGAAGAAGAGAAGAGGATCCTCGCGGACCCCGCAATTTTCCCCTCCAGGCTGGTTTCCTCGAAGGCCTGGATTGGTTCCCGGGCGCTCCCTCGGGTCTCGGTCTTGACAGCAAGAACATCTGAACGCGTGATGGGGGCAATATTTCGGCAGCTTCCAAAGGCAAACTTTATACGGACGGATCCTGCTGGAAGCAGGGCACCCAGTACTATCATACAGTAGGACATGCAGCAGCCGTTATCGATAGTGAAGGCGAGAGGCTCGATGCAGTGTATGGCCCAATCGGCCAATTCCTTCCCCAATCCTCCTCCTCCGCTGAGCATCTTGCTGTGCTTGCTGCTGTTTCCACCTCTTCCCCTCATTCCATCACTCAAATAATCATTGACTAGCAAAGCATACTTGATGTGTACGATGAGGCTCACAACATGAAACAAAAATACTCTGGCATTGCCATGTTGACCCAAGGTCGGTCGGAAAATTGGCACCGTGAAGTTGAGACCTCATCAAGACCTCCAGAGCGTAGCAGAGATTCCCCAGTGGATGGATGCCACAAGAAATGGTTATGCTGACAAATATGCAAAGACGGAAGCTCAGATGGTGCAGAGACCTTCCACCATCGAAATCAAAGAAGCGGAGAGCCAGAGAAAATGTCTGGCCAAGATGCCTAGTTATGTTGCCAAAGGCTTCAGCGTGTGGGAGCCCGTGGGACCAAATATTAGCAAGAGCGTTTGCCTTTCAGGACAGAACTATAACCCAGCCCAGAGCGGCCGGAGTTAGTAGTGCCAGAGCGATGCGGTCCAACGAGGCCGCCCCCCTCCCGAACCCCAGGCCACTCGGCACCCGGAAGCACGGCACTCCTGGGAATGGAAGCCCATAACCAGCAAGTGGCTGTGCTCGGCCTGTAAAGTAAGACGCTCAGACAGAATTCACCCTTACCGCAAAGATGAGGCCTGTCTAGGCTATCACGCACAGCTCTCCAAGAGAGCGATTCACCCCAACGGCCACAAGCTTTACGTTGCGCGTCACTAGCAAAGTCTTAACTTTGTCGTTGTTTGCGCAGGCCACGGCAAGTACAGCGAATCCTATGTTAGCACCAGCCAGAAACCCTGGGAAGGTGTCAGATGAGCTCGGAGATAAGACGCAATGGAACCTCGTCTGCCAAGGCAAGAATCCCAAATCGTCCTCATCGGCCCAATCAATATATCAGAGCCCGCCTTTGAGGCTCAGCGATTTCATTGCCAGTGTAGCAGCCGGAATTTCAGCTCACTCCTTTCAGACGGACGAGGTGCCTGAGAGGAGCCAACCTGCTGCGCTCTTCAACCACATGCTGATCATCAATCCGCCCTCCTCCTCCTCCCTCCTCCTCCTCCTCCCTCCTCCTCCTCCTCCTCCTCCTCCTCCTCCTCCTCCTCCTCCCCCTTTTCCTCCTCCTCCTCCTCCTCCTCCTCCTCCTCCTCCCCCTCTTCCTCCGGCAGGCCCCGCGCACTCGCGCTGGCAGCACTAGGGCAACTGCAGCCGTCCTTGTCGCAGATGGTCTGTCAGGAGAGAGCAGCGAGAGATCGAGCGGAGAAAGGAGGGAGAGGGGCATGGAAGGGGGATGGGGGAGGGAGGGGGAGGGAGGGGGAGGGAGGGAGGGAGAGAGGGCGAGTGAAGGGGAGGGAGGGCGAGGGAGGGGGAGGAAAGGGGGAGGGGGGGGGCAGGCAAGGGGAAGGAGGGAAGAGGAGGCAGGGGGGAAGGAGGAACGAGGGAGGGGGAGAAAGACGGAGGGGGAAGGATGTCATCTCGCATGGAGGCACCCTTGGCGTAGATAACACGGTGGCGCCTGACGTGCTCGATCCACTCGATCAACGTGCCCTCGCGGGCAAGATCTCTTCTGACCACGGCGATCGCTGCGTCAATGCTCAACGCTATGCTCTCAAAGGTGGGCTGCGAGAGCGCGCATTCGACCTGCCGCTGACCATCTCCTGCGCGGCGCTGGTCGCCATAAACTAGAAAACGTAGAAAGTAGGCCATTGGATTCAAATCGGCACCAACTCCGAGGCGAAAGACCCGCACTCACCCGGATTGAACACGTAGAACGGGGCGTCTCGAGCGGGGGCCTGCACGGGAGTTTATCGGGGAAAATGTCACTGCACTCGTCTATTCTGTCGTCGGGTAAGACGGGGTCGGTCTCGAGAATTATCAGCATGGCTTCCCGATGGAATTCGGACCAAGCTAGATCATCCACGAGTTGGTGCCGAACGATTCCTGGCTCTCTGGTTGCTGGTAGCTCCGCGCGCCATCGGCCCTGACAAGCCGCTCGCTGCGCTTGGACCCTAGCCCCCTCCTCGCCCTGGAATTGCTTGGCCTCTGCCACTGAACACTGCGGCTCTGCAATGATGAGGCCGGTTGCGAAATTCGAAGGGTCGAAAGCCAAGTGGGTCGTGAATACCGATCGACGAGCAAAAACGGCAAAACGTGCGTTAGATCGAAAACTCGGCCCTTGATAATTCCGAATAGATGGGGCCTTGGAACGACGCGCCCGACTGTTGCGCGCCCGAAGCCCTCGAACCCGAGAAGGGGCAAGGTCGCGCCAGAAACATCAGAGTACCTGGGCACCCTCAGACTCCTGCACTCGAAGGATGCGACGCAAGTCATCCACGACGGGCGGTGCGCCTGCAGACTCAAGAACTTGATAAATTTGCCCCTCAGCTGCACGGGCCGAAGCAGCGCGCTGCAGATGCCTGACACGAGCTGCAAGTGCCCGCCAGATTTTCTGTTTCCAAGCAGCGGGTGATTCGCCTGCCCCCTGCCCCCAAACAGCCAGGCCATCATCGGGGCCGGGGGGATCTTGGAAACGACGAAACGCAGCCATCGAAGATCCCGATACCCACATGGCCCCAAGACCTCCCCGCGACCAACTTGGCCCAGTAAACGAGGGCCATGACGCGCGGAGGGCCCGCCCGAAGAAGGCGGCCGGATCGGCGAAACCTGTGCGCCGATAGTAGCGCGGATACAGGTGCGCGACCCACCTTGGCAAGCGCCGCTTTGTTAGGCACTGCATGCCCTTCTGAACGAGGTACGCGAAGTATATTGCGAGAGCATCGTAGCAGCCCGTCTTGTAAGGGATTGTAGGGAAGCCCCAGGTCCTGGATTGACACAGCCGCCAAGAGCAGACAGGGGAGCCGAGGGCGGCGACGGCAGCCGGTTGCTCGATCAAGTTGCGCTTGAAAGCCGCGCCCGCAAGAGCCCCCCCCCCCCCCCCCTCCCCCATTGCTGGCAACATCCCTGAAGGCGGCGCGCGAGTTCTGGCCCCATGGAGGCCGACGCGTCGTGCCTGGCACCAAGGCGAACGCACTCTTGAACTCGATGCAAAGATGCTTCCCCCAGGGCGCGCGCAGGCGCGCGCATGGCGTCGCACGTGTCCTGAACCAAAATGCGCCCAGCATTTCGGGGGGGGGGGGGGGGGGCGAACCTGGAACGGGTGGGCAGACCTGCCTGGCTCGACGTTGACTTGGGGACCTAGCGAGGTCAAAGCTCCCATGACCAATGCTGCAATAAAAAGAGCCCGCGCAAGTAGAACGCTAGCCCTGCCAGCGAAGAATAACAATGCATCGTCGAAGAAAGCCCCGCCCATGGCACAGAACAAGTGCGCTGGCACGCTGCCTTCTGCCTCTGATATGGCATAGGCTGCGAGCGAGGAAACGCGATGGGCAGGTGGTTCGAGGCCGACACCTGACTCCAATAGATTCCATTGAGCTTTGGCAATGATGCGTGGAATCGCAACGCTGAACTCCAGATCCCCCAGTTATTGTCCTGGCCCAGTCCCCGCGGACGGAAGCGCGACCCCCGCCCAATCTCTGATATAGAACCAAGACCGTTCATGGGCATCCGAGACTTGCCCGCGGCGATGAGCAGAAACCCCAAACTGCCCAATAATCGCCACGTGCCCCCGAATGAAATTGGCAAGCTCTCGAGTCGCCCCTGGCGGGGGCACGCAGAAAAAGAACAAAAACTTCAGGGAGCTGGTCGATGCTTGGTCGTCAGCAGAGGTGCGGGGGGAACAGCGGCAAGGAACAGGGGGGGGCACAGAAAAAATAGATCCGATCAATTAAAAAGCCTGGACCGCGCCCATGAAAAGCAACGTAACTGCATGGTTTTGCGCAGACGCCTGTTGCTGAACTGATCGAAGGTCCAGCGCAAAGAACTCCGCGCCCCTCCCCGACAGACCACCAAACATACGATCGCCAGCAGCATGCGTGTGTTGAGCATCTGCACTAGCACGTGCAAGAGCACGAATTCGTTTCCCAACTTGCGACGACCCCAAGATAGAGCGGTAGTTTTTGACGCTGGACGGGGCCCCGACGGGACCCCGGCTTTGAATGGGCTCCAGTAGACCCCACCTTTCCAATGAATGGGCTTGCAAAGTCTCACCGTGCTCTCGACGCACAGCGACCGATAAAACCCTCCTAACTGGATGGCGAGCTTCTTGGGCACAGCGCCCGCGATGGCGTCGGGCCCCGCCGCGGAGCACCTGGCAAGTCGAAGCGAATGCTGAGTGACTCCTTGGGGCGGTGCGTCCTCAATGGAAATGCTGACGTCGCGAGTAACCTCAGCATCTGCCAGAGGTATACACTCCAGGAGCCATGGTAGATCAGCACGAAGCATAACTGGCGCCGTTATCCGCTGCTAAACTGGCGGAGCCATCGATCGCTGATTTCGGCGCAATACCTGAGCGGCTGGTCGCCGAGCCTGAAAAGCACGGGGAGGCGTCGAGCCGATCGTTTGCGACGCGAGCAAGCCCCCATGGCACGAAGTCTGGCGAACGCGTCTTTGAAGCCCTGTCGACGCCAAGCCGAAGTGACTCCATGGGCGCGCGACACAGCGTGAGCCTTGGCATCAAGGGCCACTCTGCGCGCAACGAACCTGGCCATGGGTTCGAGAACAATAACCCGAACAGACAGACACAGACCCGAAAACCGCACTGCAATAATTCCAGCAAGCCCGATAACCAGCAATGCCAGCATTGCCGGGAAGGGTCCACTTCATTTCCTCCATGGAGAGACCTCGTCTTCTGCACGGCCGAAAACTGCCGCGAACTCTGACCCAAAGCCTGAAAGCAGCCAAGTCATCCTGGGAAGCCTTGGAGCCGATGACGTCGCGCTTGCTCTGGCCTAAAGAGAGATGCAGGATGCTGGCGCTTGCGGCCTCGGCGCGAACTGAAATCGCGTGGTTCGCGAGTTGGCAACTTCCACTGCATGGTGCAGTCGCATATCTACGAAACCCGTAATGTTTCGGCCCAAACATGGAAGGCGGGCGCCGCCAGCTGAGGGCCCAGGCAAGCGAAACCGACGCGGCGATAACCTCGATATCGCGGGGCGCGAGCGTCCTCGATATCGCGGGGCGCGAGCGTCGCGAGGGCGGTCGACGAAGCCGCCGCCCTCTAGCCGAAAACCAAACAAAAAACGCCTCCTCGAGGCAGTCGTTCGGGCGGTCATTGAGCACCCGGCAGTGAAAAGAAGGCGAGATGGCCCACGGCGCGGTAGGACAGTCCTGAAACGTTGGACCGCGGAAGGGCCCTCGAAGCTGGCGGGGTCGCAATCAATCTTGCGCTCGCAAGATGCAACTAGCGCTGGCCGTGAGACTGGCACTGAAATCCTCGCAGCAACCATGAGATGAGCCATGATAGAGATAGTCAAATCCACGCGGCGGCCACCCAGAAGCCCATCCACCAGGACTTGATTTCAGCTCCTGATGTCTTGCCGCGCGGGGCGCGGGCCACGAGAAAGACCGCGGCGAATCTCTCGACGCGGATGGCGACGGGCAAGTGGCGAGACGCAGCGGCGAAAACGCAGCAATGCCCAGGTGGGATGCGAACGCCGGGCAGGAATTCCATGGAAACATGGACCCATCATGAGCAATCGAGCAGATTGGGCCCATCTGCCCGTGCATCCGCGATAAGGCATGGCGCGACATTTGACTCCAGATATTGGGGGCCTCTTTTCAGCGGCACATACCAGGACCAATCCGCGCGGTTCGAACGCATCAATGAATTGCTTCACGCGGTCCGAGAAGCACGGCCCTGCCGGTCGCAGGCGCTGGTTAGGCCTAGCCGAAGACGGACTGAGGGACAGAACGCAGGCAGCTGCAACCCAGGGGGCCCAGGGGTAACGAATATGGCACCCTCCTCCTCCGACCCCTTTGACCTGCCGCCCCCCTCCCCCTGCGAAGTGGAGCAGGTGCTGCATGGAATTGGCCCTCTCCAAAGGCGTCTCCGTAAATAATAATATTTTATATATATATATATATATATATAACCCCCCCCCAAAAAAAAAAAAAAAAAAAAAGCTGGCACGGGCGCATCGTGGCATGGCGGATACTGGGCCTGCACATGCGGCGTCCCAAAGTGAAGCCGCATCCACTGCAGCGCCTGAAAGTCGCGTAAACGTTCACGCCAGCTGACGTCTGGCCTAGGATAATCTCCTTTGCTTACGGATACCTAGGTGCGGAGTGGCCAGGCGCGCGGAGCCCGCGCAAAGTTGCCGAACGAAATGCGACGCGACCTCGGCGAGACTGTCGAGCGCGACCCTCGCGTCGGCCACTGCGGGCCCAAAGGCCCCGCCTTGCGCGGCCCGAAGGGCCTCGGAGTTATCGACGCGCACGCGCAGACGACACCCATGCCCAAGACTGGCGAACTCGGACCAGCGAAACCACGCTAAAGCCCATTGAGCCCCTTGAAGCTCCGCCGCCAGCGACGCCAAGTTGGAGGGGCCCGCTGAGGCGAGCAGGCCCCCTTCGACGTCAATGGGCGCCGCGCGGCCCAGGGGGCCCTCGACGAAGATAGCAAGTGCCCGAGGAGGCCTGCCCCTAGACGAATCACCGGGTCCATCGGTGTAAATGCGCGCCGCAGTGGCGGCCTGCGATTCCGAACGAGCTCGGGGCCTCGGCGAGGCCTCGGAGGTGGGGGGCGCCAGCGCATTAGCATTGAGGGAGCGCCCCCAGGACTTGAACCAAACCCCAAGCACTTCCGAAATGGATGGCACGAGGCCCCAAGGACATCTCCGGAACAAGGAGGGCTCCGCAGGGCGCGCCCCCTGGACGTCGACAAACAAAACTGCCTGAACACGCAAGTGCATCCGCGGCAGAAGAGGGGGTGTCGAGCTGCTCCGAAAGACCTCGCAACTCTGTCCTCGCTGGTCTACATGTTCGGGTTAGCGAAAACTCTGCAGGGTGCCTGGCGCCGCTGCCTCGGCATTCTGCATCGCTGCATCTGCATCCTCCTCCTCGCTGCTGTCCTCTGGGGGAGGGCGCTGGCTCTTGTGCGGAGACTCCTCGCATGGGTCGGCTGAATCGCCCACCGCTGTGTCTCTGCCAAACTGCAGCTTGACTCGTCTGGGTTGGCGCGAAGCGCGTTCGAGCTGGCCCTCGGCGAGCGAGACCTTGCCCGTCGCCTCGACGACCCCCACCCCCTTGCCTGCGCGGAGAGGGCGAGAGCCTGATGGCACCGCTGCGCTCGAGGGCTCTGCGGCGGCGCCTCCACGCCCTACAGAGGCATGCTGCGCTGAGGCGGCTGGCGTCCACGGCGACGCAGAGGCCAGGGCGGCCGCGGCACCAGGCTGCATCGTCAGCTGGCTGAGCGTCTGCTGGGTGGCGGCCATCGAACCCTGCAGCGTTGTCAATGATGATGTCAAGAGCGCTTGTCCAGCCTGCAGTTATGCAATGACCTGCGGGGCGATGGCGGATGTCGTTGGCTGTGGCTGGAAAGGCAACGGCGTTGCAGGTGGGGCGACTGCGCTTGCGCCCTCGACGAAGGTGACGACCTTGACGTCCTCCTCGGCAAGCTCCTGAGCATATCCTGCGCCTGGGCCACCTCCGCGGCTAGTGCTTCGCGCTGGCGTTGAGCTGCTGAGAAGCCAATCTCTGCTGCGCGCTCCGTCTCCAGCGCATCCTTGAAACGCTTGGTGATTATGGCCGGGTATGCGGTCAAATTTCTGGTCCGTGCCTTGCTCGCAAACGAGTGGGCACATGAACTGAAAAACTGCATGCTCAATGCGTTTGGCCTCTAGCTGCGGAGTTGCCTCGGAAGATGAAACCGGTTCCTGGGCCAACATGTGCTGCTTGACCGCACTCATGGCTGCAGATGTTGACAGTGATTATCTCGATCTATCGTGGGAGCAGGAGGCTCTACCAAGAGGTGATGAGCTTTGGCATCCTGCACAGTGGCAACCCTCTGCTTCAGGAAGGGAGTCTCGTTGTGTCCGCTGTCGTCTGTCGCTGGCTGCTCTGCAGACTGGCGCCCGCGAGATGAAGCCCGCGATTGAGACCTGTCTCTGCGGCAAGGGCGACGCGACTGGCCAGCGTTGTCTGGGTAGCATGTTGATCACCACGCCGTAGCTGGTGAATGAGAATATTCACCGCGAGAGCAGAACCATGAAGCCCCTGCGCTGCGCCATGGTGCTGTCTTGCTGGCCATCGACTGCTGTTGCTGCTGCTGCGCGCTGTGGCGTGCTGCCAGCGTCCGCTGCGCGGCTGCCAGCCGCGCGATCACTCTCGCCTGTCTGCGGCGCTCTCTGGCGCGCCGATGCCAGGCACGCTCGCCGCCGCTGCTCGGCCGACGAGACGTGGCGCTGGCCACGCGCGACGGCTGCGCGGCCAGACAAGCAGTCGAGTCGATAGCTGCGGCCATAAGAATGGGGACAGCAGGAAGGAAGAATGAGAATCCATCCCTTCCGCAAGAATAAAGCAGCCAGCACGGCGGCTCCACGGCCTGGCGCCAGCACCTCCCGAGGGCACAGCGCACGACACGCCCTGCACAGCTACATTGCGGCGCAAGGCCGAACGGAAGCGTCGGCATTCCCACGGGCCAGCCGTGGCGACGAGACCCAAGAAGGGCACCGACAGGAGCGCGCCACGTCCACCACCCCGAAGGGTCGCGGAGGGTGCACACCCCACCCCCGCGGGGACGGCCCGACAGACCAGAGGGCCCAAGGAGCGGGGCCGACAGCAGCCAGGGCACCCACGGGCCGAGGCAGGCCACACACAGAATTTCGAGCCGAGTCCAGCACGTCACGAGCAGGCGGCGGCGCCTGAGTGTCTCGGCAGCTTCGCTGAGCCACCGACCAACGCTGGCTGGGCAATTATTATTGATCAGCTGTATTATCACGCAGACAATGAAGGAAAAAACACAATCAACTTCAATCAGAAATTGTGTGAAAATGTCCGCACAAACAGCCAGGTCACCAATCAACACAGGATAGGTGAATGAAGATTAAAACCTGTGAGCGTACAGATATAATAGATCTGCGCACACATTCTGGGCTACAATCAGCAAACCTGATCGTATATCAAATGGGCACTCCCGGCCTCCGAAGTCGAGGCATTGCCTCGCGTCCGCGGGCACAATCGCTGGGCCTCGCAGCCCGCTCTTCCCGCGCGGGGCTTCACCCACTTGATCAGCAGCATGCCATCCATGAGGTCGCTATGACCTTCGAAGACGGTGTCGACCACGCCGTGCTGGCCGACGACCGCACGCTGCAGGCTGCTCTTGCCGAGGTCGTGGGCGCTCAGCGGCAGGAAGGAGGTGGCCAGCACGAGTGGAGAGCCTGCCACCGCACCACGACCAGCGCCTTGATTGAAGATGCAGTCCACCTCCGTGGACCTGAAGACATTGAGGTACTCCTTGGACGCGTCGGTCTGCAGCACGTCCTTCACCTCATCCTGCTTGGCGGCAACAGTGCACTCCAGCGCCCTCAACGTGCCCGCCGACACGCAGGTGTCCGCAAGCGATGAGCTGAAGGAGCAGCCCACCAGCTCGCCCAACGGTTGGCCAGTCTGCACGCCGACCTCCATGGCGAGCACCGGCTGGCTCACCAATGCCTGCGTCTTCCAAGCTGCGGCCCCGGCCTCCATGGTGTCGAGGGCCAGGCCGTCGCACAGAGCCTCCGCCTCCGCGAGGGCCCTCGGCCTCTGCGCGCGCCTCGGTCTCCACGGTGAGGGAGGCCTCGAGCGCCAGGGCGCGGCTCTCGGCCGCATCGCGCGCCACCGCCTCCGCCGCGAGGGAAACCTCCAGCTCCTGGCACCTGGACTCCAGAACCTTCATCTTATACCGCACCGCCGTCACGCGTTTCTCCTCCAGGGAGTCTTGCACCTTCGGCTCGGGTGTGGCCTTCGGCTCTTTGACCATTGCGGCTGGCTCCTCACAGCGATGGCGAGGAGGCTTGCCAGGAACACCATCAGGAGGCTGGATTACGGGCTTGGCCAAGGCGTCCAGGACTTGTGCCCGTAGCTGTCCTGGTGGATGGGCAGCTGCACGGCGTTCATCTCTCCAAAGAACGAAGTACTTTGAGAGCTCATCCTCTCCCCTCAAGACCAAGCCTTTGCGAATATCTTCTGAAGATGCCTTCTTGGAGAGACCTAGCGGGGTAGCGGCCTCCTTCATGAGGCAACTGAACTCGCTGATGTGCTGCTGGAGGTTGTGTTCAGCCTCGCCACCACACAAGAAGTGCATGATGTCAGGAGCTTCACGTGGATTGGATACGTAAGCAACGCATCGCCCGTGACGAATGGAAATCCCTTTCCCCATGATGCAAGAAAGGGTGAGTGGATTGCGGAAGATCCAGTGCCGTAGAGAGTGTGCAGACGAACACTCGAGCCCAAATGGCTCCCAACGCCATGCTACAGTGATAGTGCATAGTAACGCTGAAAGGTAAGAGTGCAATACCCGCAATACCCTTGAAGTCAACGCAGTAACGATTGCAGCTGTACCAGGCCAACAGCGCCAGGGGATCGACAGCCAAGGGATGCTAACGGTGGGCCAAAGAGACAAGGATGCAAGGGCAATCTTGATAGAACACTGCATCCTTACTGCAGGCTTCGACTGCGAGATCGTGCTGGCAAATGGATGGATCCTGTGGTGTAAGAATGCGCGCCAGCGCAAGTCCCGTGGGGCCAGCGTGGCACTCGAAAGCCAGTTCCAGAGGCAGACGGTGTGAAGGCCGCGTGAAGAGGACCCGCCACCCCCCACCCATCTCCACCAGAGCAACATGACACCTTTCGAATCGACAAGTGGATCGACCAGAACATCGAATCGGCAGACGTCTTCTGAAAATCGGCAGCGCCATCGAATCGGCAAGCATCGACAAAGCCCAACCCGATCGATTTGGAAACCGGCAGGATAGACGCCGGATCAAATTCGAAATCGGAAGCCCAGAGGGGAGACAACGGAGAGAAGGCAGACGACGACGACAAGGAGGAGAACGAAGGCCGCCACGCCGCTGGGCTGGCCGACGATTGGGCGCCGCTCCTGAAGCTTGCGCAGCCAGCAGGCACGTGAGTCTTGCTGCCCTCCACATGGGGCCCGCCCCCCCTCCCTCCCTCCCTCCCCCCTTTCGTCGTGCCCTCCCCCCCTCAGTGCACCCCCTGAGGGCACCCCTGGGCTCCTGGGGTCCCTCCCCTCGTCATCCTCGTCGCACTCCTCGTGCTCATCGCAATCGCGTACCCATAGTTCGCTAGGATCCTCCCCTCCCCCTCCCTCCCTACCTCCCTCCCTCCCTCTGTGCCCCCCAATCCCTCCCCCCTTCGTCTCGGCTGGGGGACCCCGTCGTCGTGGCACTCGTCGTCACACTCTTCGTATTAGCACTCCTCCTCACAAGACCACAGTCCGATCGGGGCTGGATCGGCTGGAAATCGGAACGAATCGGTAGTCATCGGATGTACGCAGCGCCGGATCGGGTGAACTCGAAATCGGGAGCGTGCATCAGAATGTCGGTTTCGAGAAGGATCGGATGGGCTACCCCAGAAATCAGTTCGAACCGAACTGGTGGGGTCGGAAAGCACCCTGGCTGGTGCACGACCCTGCGACCTCTAGACCCACGCGGCTGCGTGCGGATGCCTCCTTGTCGCACTCATCCGTCTCGCACGTTGACGGCTCCTCGGATGCGCAAGGATGCACCTGTGCGCATAGGAACGGGACGGCAACGCACTGGAGGGCACGAGGGGGTAAACGAAGTGAGGAGGGTGGAAGAGAGACAAGGGGGAAAAGAGGCGAGGAGAAGAGGTGAGGAAGAAAAGACAAGAAGATAGACAAGGAATGTGGAAGAGAGGCAGGGCAGGGTGGCGAGGGAAAGGAACAGGCGGCGCAGGAGGGAGGATAACGGTGAGCGGGAGACAAGAACGGTACTCGCCGAAAGCACGCGCAACCAGCAAGATGAAACATCGGCCTCGATGGACGAGTTTGTTACGTCGGTGCTCCACTCGCGTCGCTACAGGATGTTCTACGTTATGGAAAGACCTACGCATTCAAGGGGTACTCCGGCCAACCCTCCGAGCAACCCCAACCAACCCTCTGCCCAGCCCCTCCTGGCCAACCCCAAAGGCCAACCCTGGCTAGGAGAATCATTTCCATGGAGCGGTGGCGCTTTGTCGCCCACGTGTGGCCACGATGCTGGCAACGCCGTCTGCGTGCTGATCACGGGAGAACCACAGAACAACCACGGCGCAACCGTCGGGACAAGCAGTACGACAACCATCGGGACAACCATCGATATGACCATCAGAGCAACCATCGAAAACCGTGGGCACAACAATCGGATCAATCATCGGGACAATGACCAGGACAACCATCGGGGCAACCATCAGGACAACCATCGGGCAATCGGCAGCCGAGGGTAAAACGGCTTCCTAGCGGTTGCGCCTTAAAATGCGCACTTGGCAGCCCAGAAAAAAACGGTCTGCGATTGGTTGTGCCACAGGCTGCGCACTCGGAGGCCGGCAATTGCGCCGTACGTTGAGATATCGGCGGCTCAGAAGAAAACAGCCTGCTGCTGTGCACAGTAGATTGTGCCCTATGCAGCCAAGAAGAGAACGGCCTGCTGTTGATTGCGCCAACGGTTGCGTAAACGGCGGCTGAGAATAAAGTAGCCTGATACTGGCTGCGCCGTAAGTTCACACTCTGCGGCCGAATAAAACGGCCTGCTACTGGTTGCACCAGATGTTTCGCACTCGGCGGTCGAAAATAAAACGGCCGCCAAGTGGTGCGACCAGTCAGCCAGTCAGTCAGTCAGTCAGTCAGCCAGTCAGTCAGTCAGTCAGTCAGTCCAGTGCACCTCACGAAGAACAAATTCGGGCGACGCCCAAAAATGCACGTGACATGGCTCAGCAAGGCGCACAGCACTACTGCGGCCAGCACGCGCAGCTCCAAGTCCCATCTGATGGAACGCAGAACCGACAAACCCAGGACTGGCAACATGACGCTTGACCGGCGTCCGAACGCTGACCACGCAGACAAGGAACGGGCAACCCCAGCAGAAAAAAATGTATTTCCTTTCCCTCACTGAACCGAAGACAATGAACCGAGACCAGCAGCGGTCCAGCACTGCACTTGAGCGAAACTCTCGAGAATTGGCAGATGCCCGCTGTGCCCCCACTTCCCCTCCTCAACCGACATGAGTTAACGTTCACCACGATGTAACTGGCAGTTGCACACATAGTGTATCTCGTACTCGTTTTAGCTCGAGTCCTCGCGCGTGCCAAAAACCGTCCTGGCGAAGGACCCAACCATATGCAATTGCCAGGATCGCAAGGCACGCGGGACGAAGGAGGGGAAGCTCCTTATGGGGCCACGGGACGTGTGAGAGGTGTGCCGACATGAGCGGGGGGGAGCGGGGGGACACCGCCGCGAGGCCTTCGGTGAAGCTGTCTGGGGCCGACCAAGAAACGCGCGAGGGGCGTGCCGAAATGGGTCGGGGGAGACGCATGTGATTACAACCACTGGGGCCTTCGGTGGAGCTCCATATGGGGCCACGAAACGCCGTACTGGGTGGCGCGGACACATGTGGTGGGCCTTCGGTGGAGCTCCCTATCGGGCCACGAAACGCTGTACTGGGCGGCGCGGACGCATGTTGTCACAGCCACGGGGGCCTTTTGGTGGAGCTCCCTATGGGGCCACGAAGCGCTGCACTGGGTGGCGCGGATGCCTGTGGTCACAGCAAAGGGAGCCTTCGGTGGAGCTCCCTGTGGGGCCGCGAAACGCTGTACTGGGTGGCGCGGGTGCATGTGCTCACAGCCACTGGGGCCTTCGGTGGAGCTCCCTATGACGCAACCAAACGCTGTACTGGGTGGGGCGGTTGCAGGTGGTCACAGCAAAGGGGGCCTTCGGTGGAGCTCCCTATTATAGGGAGCCCACAAAGGACGTACGCGCCCAGCTATGTACATGAACACGGCCCCTCGATCCGCGAGACCGGCCGCGTTATACGAACATTTGCGCAATGCGTACTCTCGAAACCAGCGTGGATTCATGTACGTGTACGTCCTTTTGTCGCTCTTGATATTAGGCCTCGACCGCTGCAATGGGTGGCGCGGACGCATGCCTTCGGTGGAGCTCCCTGTGAGGCCACGAAACGCTGTACTGGGTGGGGCGGACGCCTGTGGTCACAGCCACGGAAGCCTTCGGTGGAGCTCCCTATGGGGCCATGAAACGCTGTAGTGGGTATCGCGGACGCATGCGGTCACAGCCACTGGGGCCTTCGGTGGAGCTCCCTATGAGGCCACGAAACGCTGTACTGGGTGCGGAGAGCAGAGGCAGGGATGGGAGCATGGGAGGAGGGGCGAGGAGAAAAAGAAACGCGGGGCGCTGCCTCTTCAAAATGAGGACCCAACACAACAGGAGGGTGGGGCACTACTTCATTAAATCAGCACCTGCGCATGCAAGTTCAACGACGACAAAGATCATAGATGTCTCGCGGCAATACCATCGGCGAGTATGAGCAACATAATAAAACGCAAAGTTTGGCGCTGACGACATCATCGCCTTCCCCCTCCTTCCTCATCCACCCTCGCCTTCCTTCCGCTTCCTCCATCCCTCTCCTCCTAGCCAGTCCTCCGCCTTGCCTTCATCTCTCATCTCTCGCACTCCCTCCCTCCCTCGCACTCTCCCACACCAGCCATACGCATACGACAAGAAAACACATCGACCTACTGGCACGCTCCAGCTGACGCGGGCGGAGGGGGGATCGCACCGTCATCGCGGACGAATTCATGTTCGCCTACGCGAAGGTCCGACAAGGACCACGGAAAACAAACAGAGAGGTACAGAAGCAAAAAGGCCGGAGAGGTGGAGAGAACATGATGGAACCGATCAGGCAGGCGGGGAACGGGAAGAGAAGCAGGAGGACTTTGAGAGAAGGGAGGAGGAAAGGAAGGAGGAACAACAAATCAGGAGCACAGGGAGCGAAGGAAGGATGACGGAGGGAGAAAGACACGGAGAGAGAGACAGAGAGAGAGCGAGACAGAAAGAGAGAGAGAGAGAGCGACATAGTTCTGCATCGAGAAAGATTAACCAAGTAACAACATTAGCCTGCGTAGACCACGAACAGTGAACTATTGGAAGTGGCAACTACGCGGTGTAAGCTAGGTAGTGTACGCAATGTCGTGCAAACTATATGGTATGAGCTACGGGGGGTAAACTTTATGAAATGCAAGCTACGTTGTGTAACAAACGTCGTAGTATATATGCGGTGCGAGTTGGACGTTTGAGATCTGCGGCCTTAGCTATGTAGTGTAATATGTATATGTGTATATAGTTATGGTGTAAGCTACGCAATGCAAGCGATGTGGTGTTAGCTAGGTCGTGCAAGCTAGGTGGTTCAAGCATGTGCGAACTACGTGGTGCAAGCTCAGCGTACGGGGCGCCCACGAGGTGGCACGGGCGGCAAAGCGGTGCAACCTCGGCAAACCCACCCAACGCACGGACCGCCTCCCACCGCGGGCGGCCACGTAGCGCAACGTCGGCAAGCCCACCCAGCGCATGGAGCGCCAACGAGCGCCCACGAGGCGGCACGAGCGGCAACGTGGCGCAACCTCCGCAAACCCACCGGCGCACGGGGCGCACAAGAACGCCCAAGAGGCGGCACGGGCGGCAACGTGGCGCAACCTCGGCAATCTCCCCAACGCACGGGGCGCCCACGAGAGCCCACGAGGCGGCACGGGCGGCAACGTGGCGAAAAACCAGAATACCCTACCAAGTCTTCAACAAGAGCAAGTGGCAGCCCCCAACTGCAAGCACTGGTTAAGAAATGTGTGTATATTCTATATGTGTGTTGTGTTGTGTTGTGTTGTGTTGTGTTGTGTTGTGCTGTGCTGTGCTGTGTTGTGGTTTGGTAGTTGTGTTGTTCCGCAATCAGAGCTTGCCTCTGTAGGGGTCCTAGCAGATTCATATGGTTAGGTCGAGTTTGTCGCCGATCTTCGCTACACGCCCGGGTGCCCGGGGGCCCGGGGGTGCCCAGGGCCGGGGTGCCCAGGGGGTGCTCGAGCGTGCCCGGGGTTGCCCGGGGGTGCCCGGGGGTGCCCTATAGCCCTATAGCCCTAAGCCCTATAGCCCTATAGCCCAATAGCCCAATAGCCCTATAGCTCTACAAGTCTATAGCCCTATAGCTCTATAGCCCTATAGCTCAATAGCCCCCTAGCCCTACAGACCTGATTGGGGCGTTTCTCCAGTATCATGTTGTGGTTTTGTATGGTGTGGTGTGGCGTGGCGTGGTGTGGCGTGGCGTGGCGTGGTGTGGTGTGGTGTGTCGCGTTGTGTTGTGTTGTGTTGTGTTGTGTTGTGGTGTGATGTGTTTTGTGCGTTGTGTGTTGCATGGTGTGTGTTGTGTCGGTTGCGTGCTGTGTGTTTTGTGTTGTGTGTTGTGTGTAGGTGTCGTGTGTCGTGTGTCGCGTGCTGTGTAGTGCGTGGTGTATGGTGTAGTGTGTGGTGTGTTGTAATGCGTGTTATGTGTTGTGTGTTGTGTGTTGTGGGTTGTGGGTTGCGTGTTGTGCGTTGTGTGTTGTGTGGTGTGTGGTGTGTGCGTGTGCGTGTTCGTGCGTGTGCGTGTGCGTGCGTGTGCGTGTGCGTGTGCGTGTGCGTGTGCGCGTGCGTGTGCGTGTGCGTGTGCGCGTGCGCGTGCGCGTGCGTGTGCGTGTGCGTGTGCGTGTGCGTGTGCGTTTGCGTGTGCGTGTGCACGTGCGCGAGCGTGCGCGTGTGCGCGTGCGTGTGCGCGCGGGTGCGCGTGTGCGCGTGCGTCTGCGCCTGCGCGTGCGTGCGCGCGCGCGTGCGCGCGCGTGCATGCGCGCGTGCGCGCGTGTGCGCGTGCGCGTGCGCGTGCGCGCGCCCGTGCGCGCGCGGTGCGCATGCGCGCGCGGTGCGCGCGCGCGTGCGCGCGCGTGCGTGCGCGAGTGCGCACGCGTGCATGCGCGCGCGCAAGTGCGCGCCTGCGTGTGCGCATGTGGGCGCGCCGTTAGTATCGAGCTCGCGCGCGCGCGCCACGTGTTCGAAATGGAATAACGCGCCCGCCTCGAGCTGGCGGGCGACGGCGCGGCCAGGAACAAGATCGGACTACGCGAGCGGCGCACTCGCGCACTGGGCGTCTCCATCCAGAAGCCCCCCCCCCCCCCCCACGCGCGCCCCAGAGCGCCCGCGCCGCCTGGTCCGAGACTGGGCGCCCCAGCACCTACTCGGGGACCGCAAGGACGGGGAGTGAGAATCGTACATACCCACCTGAGAATCCGATGATTACCCCGGTTGGGCCAGCGAGGATTTCCCCGGCCTGTCCCCGATCGTTTCGCGCCAGTCCCCCGCCGCCGCCTGGCTGGTGGATGTCAAGCCTATACGGCCACCCTGCCCTGGCGGCCCAACCCAGGATCACCGCTCCCAGCGCTTCCCCGCCAACAGCGCCATTGCCCTGTTCGACGCCGGGAAGGGCTAAGAGTTCCACCCGGCCAACGCAACCGCAGACGCGCCAACGGGACCCGACAAACCCTTTCATCGAGGTGACCGCGCGCCTCTGCAGATGCAGAGCAACGCCATCTGGGCCGCCATCCAGGACGCGCCCATGCCGCGCGCGACCACAGAGGCCCTGCGCGGGGCGGCCTTTTCGGCGCACCTTGGCCAGTCGCTCCGCAGACATCGAGAACAGAGAAGCCGCCAACGCCGCCAGCAACGCGGCCCAGGAGGCCAGCCTGCCGCGCGCCCGGGCAGCGGCCGCGCCGCACTCCCCCACCCCTGACCCAGACGACCCCACCGACGGACCTGCGGTCGCCGCGCACGCCGCCACGGACGAAAAGGCAGAAGAACGCAGTCCAAGACACGTCCTCCAGGAGAGCGCGCCCCGCCCCCGCCCTTGCCGACGCCCGAGACGCGGCCGCGAAGCGCAATTTGAACGGCGCGCAGGCCAGGGCTCTGCAGCAGCCCCCCCCTGCCCTGGCGCCGCTCGCCCGCGGCCCGCCAGGCGCGGGGAAGACCGAGACCACTGTCGCAGTCCTGGACCTGCCACCCCCGCGCGCCCCTCCGGCCCGGGCAATCGGCCATTCTCCGGCCCCGACAAGGACGCGGACATGCCGGCCAAATACCTGGCAGATGCCACGGCGAGCGGGAGATTTGGCAAAGGCCCAGGCCCCCCAGAACAGGCCGCTCGTCTGACTCGAGACGACATGGTGGCCAACCAAGGCCAGAGCGCCCGCTCCGGGTCTGCTTTGTTCGGGGCATGGGGCGACATCCCCTAGTCGGAGCCAACGGGAACCCGCTCTAGAAGCACAAGATAGGGCTCATCCAGGCAGTTGAGCTCATCCTGGCCACGCACGAACTTGCCGCAGACCTCGACGACCCTCACTGCCCAAAAATGCAGCTGGGCGTCCTAGACGAGACTGGACAGTCCACGGAAGCCCTCGCTATCATCTCTCTGATGCTGCTAGTTCGCAGCGAAGTGACGAGAACCAGCTCCACCCCGCAGTAATCTCAGACCAGGCCGCAGCGATGGGCACGATACTCTCTGTCCTCGGGCGCTTCCACGACTCTGCAGGGAATGACCCAGCCTGCAACGTGCTCCTGGATCGCAGCAGCCGCATGAACACCAGCATCCTGCAATGGCCACCCCATTGCTTCTACCAGGGCAGACTCGACTCTGGGCTGAACAGCATTGCAACGCAAAACAAATGATTCAGGGCCCCCCTTGGCGTCGGCCAGGCCACTCACCCAGGCCAAAGCCGACCAGGCTCGCCGCCACGAGGGGCGCGCCGACGGGCAGCCCCCCGCTGGCACCAGACGCATCCGCAACCCCACCCATGGCGCAACACCTGGCGACAACGTTCGCGCACTCATGGCGCACGAGAAGTCAACCGAGGTCACGTCGGACCGAGCCAATGGCATCGCCAACGCAAAGGAGGCGGGGGCGGTGCGCGACCTAGTCAAGGCCGCCGAAGACCATCTGGCGCATATCAAACACGTGTCCTGGCACTGCGCGGGCATGCGACGCGACCGGTCTTCATGTCAAAAACGCGGCCCATCGACCCCGCGACCCTCCTGCAATCACATCAGCAGGACAAGAAGCAAGTCGAAGGGCCAAGACGCACCCAGCTGGAAGGGCGCGCCAACGGGTTCTCGAGGAGCCCCCCTGGCCCCCCGCGACGTAAGAAAAAAACGGGGAAAGGAGAAAGGCCGGCGGGCATAAACTTCCGCCATCAGTCCCCCGCCACCTCCAAAGGCCACGTCTTACACTTCCGTGGCCTAGAGAAGCGACACCCGGGGAAGGAAGAGAGGCATTGCGAAAACGCTTCCCAGCAAGGGTCAGCCACTGCGTCCGCGCGCGCGCAAAGCACGCGCGCCCCGACCTTCCTGCAAAAGCTGGATTGACTGGGTCACAAGACGGCGGCGCGCGCGCTGCTCCAGCGGCCGTCCAGTTGCGGCGCCGCTGAGGACGGCGGCCACCGCGGGTGGCGCAGCGCGCGGTGCGACGCGCCGTCGACTGCACTGCTGCAAGCTCGCGCGGTTCCACTGCGATTTGCGGCTGCCGCGCGCTGGCGCGGCCTGCCAGACGCGCTCGCCAACGCGGCCCTGGTGGGCGGCCACGCTGGCGTCTCGATGGCAAGGGGGGCCCCACCCGCGGCCGTAGTAGGCGCGAAGGGGAAACGCAGCGGCGGCGCAGGCATTGACCGGTGAGCGGCCTGGCCTGCACCTGGACCCGCTGGACGCAGACGAGCGCGTTTGCGGGCGTCGGCCAGGCTGCGCCCTCAGACGCCGCGCGCGTCAGAAGTGCGCGTTTTTTTGAAGGCGGCGACGCTGGGCATTATAGGGGGGGGCTGGGGGGTGGCAGAATACGACGCACCCCCCTGCCGCGCGGCCGCGGCCGCGCCCGCGCGCGCGACGATGGCGAGCGACGAGCGCCGAACGACGAGCAACGACGACGACGACGCGAGAAGCATGCAGGCGGCGACTTGCCCCGCAGCGCCCGCGCACACGACTGCGCTCGCGCGCGCCCCGCTGCGCGCACACACCGCAGCGCCCGCGCGCGCCGCAGCAGCCGCGTGCGACGCAGCGCCGGCGCACACCGCTGCGTTCGCGCGCGCCGCAACGCCGGCGCGCGCCGCGGCGAACGCGCAACGCCTCCGCGACCATGTGCAACGCAGCGCCAGTGTACACCACAGTGCTTGCGTGCACCGCAACGCCTGCGCACGCCGCAGCGCCTGTCCACGCCGCGGCACCCGCGCGCACGCAGCGCTGGCGCGCGCCGCAGCGCCCGCGGGCGCAAGCCAGGTAGAACGAGCACGCGGGCGAGGATCTGCCGCGGACAAGAAAACGCCACGCCAGAGGAGTGCTGATAGTAAAATAAAGCGTTTCTCTCTCCCCCGCCCCCCCCCGCCACCCCCCCCCGCCCGGCGGGGGGGGGGGGCAAGAGGAGGGGGGGGGGGGGATGGAAGCGCCCCGGGGCCCTCCCCCTGAGACGCCCCTCAAACTACTCCCAACCCCAGACATCAAGAACAAGAATCAAGAGCACGGATGTATACAGGAACGAAGAGGATGAGCGGTAAAGTGGCGATGTCCAGCGCCAGCGGCTCAGGCTTCAAGGCTAGACCGCCCGCCCGCCCTCGAGCCATGCGGCTTGGGGGGGGGGGGGGGGGGGGGCAGGCCGGCAGAGCGCCAGCACGTGCTACGCTAATCCCTGTTTGCTGAGAGCATCTACCCACCCATGCTGCACCGCGCCGCCCATCCAACACTGCTGCTTACACGGGGGAAGAGGGGTGAGGAAAAATACAGAAACATAGTTTTTAGAAGGAACACAGAATCACAACTTCCAATCGCTACGCGGATCCCAGCGCGGGTCCCCATGCGAATCCCTGCGCGGATCCGAAGGCGGATATCTTTGCGGATCCACGCGCGGAGCCCGCGGAGCCCTACGCGAATGCTCGCGCGGATCCGGGCGCGGGTCCCGATGAGCACTCCTGCGCGGATGCCCATGCGCACTGCCATGCAAATCCCTATGCGAACCCAAACGCTGCCCCTTATGCGGACCCCCTTATGCGGATCCCCATGCAGATGCTCATGCGCACGTCCGTGCGGATCTCCATGAGATCCCCGCTGCGGACCAGGTTCCCACGCGAATTCCCATGCGGACGCCGACGCGGGCCCCGACGCCCGCGGCGGCAGCGCCCGGGGCGCGCCGGGGGGGGGGCGCGCTCTAGGGGGGCGGGGGTCTACAGCGCCCATCGCGCCCAAAACAATAAAAAGGAACGCGCCCCAGCAAGCGCGCTGACCCTCCCGGAGGTCGCACTGGCCACCGCGGGCGACAGATGCCGGGCGCAGCAGCAAGCGCGCTGCACTTAAACTGGAGGTCGAAGCCGCGGCGTTTCGCGGCGACCCCCATGGCCCGGCGACTGCGAGAACAGGTCGCGGCCGCTGGCGGGCGCCAGCTGCTCTGAAGTAGGCGCCCAGCGGGCAGCCGCGAGCGCGGGGGGCGCCAGGATGGAGGGAATGGTTGAAGAGCGCGATCGCGCTAGAAGGGGAAGGCTGAGCACAGGCGGACTGGAGCGGATCTGGGGGCCGCGCGGTAGCGCTGCATCGCGGTGCCTTCGCGCTTTGGTTGCCTTGCCGCGCCCCCTCCTTTCCTCCTTTCCCCCTCGTATTCCGGATTGTTGTCCGAATCATCTGCCTTGCGTCATCCTTCGTGTTTTCGGGTTTGCCGTCTCGTGCGGCCGCAGACATTCCGCGCGCCCCTCGCCCTCTAGCGCGCCCAGCGGCGGCCGGCGCCCCGCGGCGCGCGGCGCGGTGGAAAAGAAAACGAAATGAGCAGCGGCCCCATCCACGGGCACCAGCGCAGCGCGCGGCGCTCAGCCGCGAGCGCAGGAGCGCCGCTTCACGCGCAAACTGTCCAAACAGAGCCGCGCGTGCTCGCGCGAGCCAGCCCTGAGGCAGGGCGCCGCGGCCCGGCGCGCGGCCCCCCTCTGCGCGCCCTTCACTGACCCACGACGCAGCAGACAAGCCGCACCCTCGAAACCGCGGGCGGCGAGCGCCGAGAGAGAAGGCGCGGCACAACACAATTCACTGCGCTCTGTCAGAGAAGAAGCGGACATCTGAAACCAACGTGGAGAAGGGGGCGGAAATGTCGCAGTGGATCGAATGTGAAGTGGTTGAATGAGTTAATCAGCGAATGCACGCCACGTCAGCCGCGACAGAGGATAAGTAGGACAGACATCTCCAAGTGAGGTTCAGCGAGAAAGAACGCGCGCCGCGAGAAAACTCTGCGAAGGTCATAAACAGATCTCGGGGCCGCGAATTGCAACATCCACCAGGCGCGCAAGCTGTGCTCCAAACCGCCTGCACCCACCAAGCGAGCACGCTGCGCTCGGCCCTTCGCGGACCCCACGTCCGTCGGAAAGGTCTCGGAAAACTCTGTGGAACTCAATCCCCTTGACACTCGGGCGTCGACTCAACTGCGGGCGCTGGCCGCAGTCGGCCCACCATACGAGCGCGATCCAAATGCACCACCACCGCCCGGATATATATATATATATATATATATATGTATATATACGTATACATATATACATAGTATATATACATGTGCAAATGGATAAATAACAATAACCGCAAAAACGCTCTGAACAAATCCCGCGCCACAAACTCCGATGCCCGATTGGCGCATGGCAGAACAACAATGATAGAGGACGACGACCACGCAGTCGGCGAGCGCGGTGCAGGCTGCATTTTTCGACCGACAAGCGCGGATTCAAGCACTCGGCCACGCAGCGACCCATCGCCGCGCGAGCGCGCGCCTTCAGCAGCGCAGACTCGACGCGGGAGCGGCCCACATCGCGCCCCGCGCACGTCGCCCCAACCATTACGAGACACACAAGGCCTGGTTCCGGGACGGGCAGCTATGCCCTCTTCCGCGCCCGCCCCTCGCAAATCAATTTCAATCCATGGGGGGGGGGCCGCCCGTCGGCATCGCAATTCGCCCCGCCGCGGGCCTCGCGGGGCCGGCTCCCGAGCCGCGGGGGCCCCCCGAGCCTTCCGGGCATTCCACTGAGTCTGGGGGGGTCCTATCCCAGAGAAAAAATATTGGCGGTGGCGCATGACATGCCAGCCTCTTGGTTGTCGAAATTTTATACACCGCCACAGCGTGGGCACTGGGATGCGCCTGCTCTGGCATTGCGGCGCCGGCGCGGGCCACGTTCTCGCGGGGTTCGCTCGAAATTCGCGCGCTGGTCTCGCGGGGTTCGCGCGAGGCCCTCGTGGAACTAGCGGCGGGCTCCCGCGGGCCTCGCGCTGAGCTCTCGCAGAGCCCGCGCAGTGCTCTCGCGGGGCTTGCGCGGGCCCCCCGCGCGGCTTGCGCGGGGCCCCCGTGGGGCTCGCGGGGCCCCTGCGGAGCGCTCGCTTTCACTTTTTCCCTGGGCCCGCAGCGGGGCCCAGGAAGGAAGCGCGCGGCCCGACTCGCGTCGGGCCGGCCCCCAAGTTCCTTCATTTGACACAGCCATTGGCCCGCCAAAACAAGCGCTCTCGTCGGGCCCCAGGGGGGGCACGCGCTTCTACGCTCGCCGAACCCCGGAGAACCCAGCTGCAGAAGAAAATCCAAGATTTGTTCTCGATCTTGGCGGTGGCGGCCACGGAATGCCCTCGGGCGCTAGACTTGCGGCGCGGACCGACATGGCGCGCCCTCGGCGAGGGGGCGCCGAGCCGATGAGCCGGTTGGCGACACCTTCACGCAGGCACTTCCCCGCTGGACGGCGGCCCAGCAAGCGACCACGCGCTGGGCGACTCAAGCGCAGGACCCGCAGCAGGTTGCATGCTGAAGGTAGATCGCGCCGCGCGGTAGATGCGCAACTGAGAGGCGGCGCGCAGCGCGGTTGCCCTGCTCGCGTCGGCCAGCACATGCCCCATCAGTTCCTGTTCGCTAAGGCGGCGCTGTGGGCGATCAGGTAGACCGAGGTGGAAATATAGAGAAAGGCCCACAATCCGCCACCGCGCCCCCCGGCACGTCGAGGCGCGGTAGAATGCCAAATGCTGTATGGCAGTGCTGCTGCAATCTTCCAAAGGGCCCCGCTTCCGCGGGAAGCTCACCGCGGGGCGCCAGCCATCCCCCTGGGGTGTCCCTGGGCGGCCGCGGCACCACCCTGGGGATCTCCAGGGCTTCCATGACGGCGCGGGAGGCCCCCAAGATGGTCAGAGAGGGCCTGGAATCGCCGAACGATCGTTCGAAGACGCCCAAGATGGCCCCAAGCTGGCGCAATGTGCTTCCAAGGCGCTCCTAGAGGCCTCCAAGAGGCCCCCTAAAAAGCCCCCGAAAGCAAAAATCATTGGCTCGCCTTGCGCGTTTGAGAAATGTTGGCGATCACGCCGGCTGGGCTCCCAAACGCTCCAAGACGGCCCGAAAGGCCCCCCAAACCACCCCACGACAGCCCGAGAGGCCTCCACGGGGGCCTCAAGACGGCCCAAGAGCGCCTCAAGACGGCCCAAGATGGCCCACGGGGGCCCCAGAGAGGAAACACCGAAAATCCTAACCTTTCGCCCCGAGGGGCGCCGAGGAGAGAAGTGCCCAAGAGGCCCCCAAGAGGCCCCCAAGAGGCTCCAAAATGCCCCCAAGAGGCCCACAACCTACCCCCGAAAAGGCTCCAAACCGCCTCCAAGAAGCCCCCGAGGATTTCCCGCGAGACGCCAGCGAACATCTTCCAGGCTTAGAGCCCGCAGCCCACGCGCGGCGGCGGGACTCGCCGTCGGCAACTGGCTATAACAAACGAGCACGCAGGCTGAAATCGCACGCCGGCTGACCTGCCCAGCATTATATCTCTCTATGAGTTGCGCCCCGCGTGGCATACATAGCCGGTTGTCGTCTGAGCGTGGTTGAAGGAAACTAGCGCCGGTGCCAGCAAGCACTCTGGGGGGCTGGGGACGAGCTTGGGCCAGGCGTAGATGTGTTTGGCGCACCAGCCTGCGCGCGTCAAGGCGTGCAGCCCGGCGCCGCTGTGCCCAGACGTGCATAGCGCACCGCATGCCTGGGCACAAGTTTGTGTGCCTCTGCCTTTGCGCGCCCTCCAGCTCGCAGCTGAACAGACCGATCCCAGCGTGCGCCGCAAAGAGCGTAGGTGCGCGCGGAAATAGCACTGCGCGCTCGCTGGCACCACCAGGCACAAACAGTGCCCCAGCGTGCGCAAGTAACACGACGCATGGGAGTGCCAAGGCATATCACGCCGTGATTACGCAGCTGCATCGACAGGCGTGGACGACGCCTCTGGCAAGCTGAGCAGCATTTGGGTGCACATAGGCGGCGCGCACATGCGCAGGCGTGCTCCACACCAGCGAATCCTGAGCGATAGGACAGCTGCAACTGACTGGAAAACCGCGTTCATTTATGTATGGAACTGCCGCGGCAGAGGGAACGCAGGTTGCCACTTGGCCACGCGCCTAGAACGAAAGGCAGAGCGAAAATCACAAACGCGAGATTGCGGCCGAAAGCATAACAAACGTGTCAGCGCGCCTGAAGGCATGCACTCTGCGCATCGCGCGCCCGAGCGCCAGGGCGCAAACCATGCGCCAGAGCGTGGGGCAACGGGCATCGTTGTCCATTGAATTGCACAGCTTTGCCCCGATGGCATGTCAATCGTACTCAACATTGCTACCTTGTTGGGTTAAAGAGCGGGCGGCGTGTTTGAGGTGAAACTGACAAGTGGCCGTGGCCAGGGCCACGCGCCGCGTAGCACGCAGGCTGGGCCGCGTCCATGTTCCTTGGGGAACGGTGCGTGACAAGGCGCCCAGGGAATACGCGGCACGATAGCAACAGGTGCAAGCGGCGTGCCGCGACGCCCAACCCTGGAAGAGGGTCGGCGTAGGTGCCGGCGGAACTCCGTCGACGTCTACCCCGAGAAGGGCCAAACGAAAACAACATGGTTGGAGGAGCGGATGAAACGAAAAACCCAAGTTAGCAACGATCGTGGCGTACCCGTCGTGATGGCTGCATCTGGACGTGGTGTCTGCAGCGTTTGCCGGATGCGTGTCTGGCCAGCTGCGGCCCACATGCATTGGCGACATCAGGTTGATGTTGGGACACGTGCTGCTCCAAAGCGCCAATATGGAATCCTACACGATAACACCCCACCACCATGAAAACTGCGGAACCGCCGCGGGACTCGGGCCTGCGCAAAGATGATCGCCACGTCGAAACCGGGGGCAGCCAGAATGGTGCCAACAACGCGGGTCGATGCCGAAGGTGGTGAAAATGGTGAAACCAAATTCAACGTTCCACTCGAGTGGCACGACGTGCTCGCGCAGAGGATGGCCAGCTATTTCGTGCGCAGCACGACGCACCGTACTAGCCCTGGCAGGTAGCTCGCCGCCATGCCAAAAGCGATGCCACGGCCTGTACCGGCAGGGTTGCGAAGGTTGCGCGGCGCCGTGTCACCCGCTCTGGCCGAACACAAACCTTATGACGCCTTCACCTGGTCAGCTGGAGTCTCACACCTCTCCCGCGGTCGAGCGTCGGCGGGACCACCAGGGCCCGCTAGGATTTCCAATGATGCGAATGCAGGCGTTCGTCATTCCCAAATCTTCCTCAATGATCTTGCGCGAATCGGCATACACAATGAATGCCCCAGGGATGCTGCCATGGCACGGCGCACGAATAGAGCCTGCGGAGAGGAGGGGGGGAAGATGGGCGAGAAAGGAGCGAGGCAGAACTGAGGAGGGAGGAGGACACAGGAAGCGGACTCCCCACTGCTCTATGAACATCATTGGCTTCTCAAGTGAGGAAGGGATTCCGCGATGCAACAGCTGACCAGGGAGGAAAGGGAAAACGGAAGGAGAAAGAGGAAGAGGAGGTGGATGTCCAAACATGGGGAAGGGAGAGGGGCAGGACGAGGGACGGACTGAGGGAAAAGCGCAGTGGGTTCGAACTCATGGACGGGAAGATGAGAACGGGCGGCGGGGAGTGAGGGGACGGGACGGGCGGAGATAGGGAGGAGGGAAACCTCGGTCCTAGTCTCCCCCGGCTGCGCTACTCCTGAGCGCTCAGGCAGCCAATCCCACAGCCAGGAAGAGACGGCGGCCTCCAAAAGCATCCAATGCGTGAAGTGGTGGCTGGCGGGTACGCAATATTGTTATATAGCATGTTCGGTTCCATTCTGCTCTACTTGTGAACGGGCCAGTGTGACGTCGTGACGCCTTTCACGTTTGGTCTGGTTTCTAATCGTTCGTTGCTACGTATGTTTGCTCCTGTGGCCACCCTGGGTTCGGCGCGCATGTCGCGCATGCTAGAACGTGGGTATTCGGTCTCTGCTGACTTCTACTCTGTCACGTTATGTTCGGTTATGTTCTGTTCTATGCACATATCTTTGCTTCTGTTCTGCTCACGGCGGGGCGGGGTGACATCGTGACGCCTGTCGCGTTTGACATGTCGTCTAATCGGTCGTTGCCGCGCCTGTTGTTTCCTGTGGCGTTCGACAATGCGCCCTTGATTTGCTGTTGCTGGGCTCAACAGCGTTAAATTATTATATGCTCGATAAAAATCGATCATGCGATGCTCCAATATGATAGGTTGTCGACAGAACGGCGTGAAACCGTGACGCCTGTCACGTTAGATACGTCGTCCGATCGGTTGTTGCTGCGCCTGTTTGTATCTGTGACCGGGCTGACTTCGTTGCTCACGTGGCGCTTGGTTATGTTATGGCACGGCCCAGTGTGTGCTGCAGTGCCTCTTCAAAGTTATGTTTCTCTGTTATGAAAGTACGCCCTGTTATGTTCACCTCTGTCATTGTGTGATTTGATATGGCCTTGTATGCTCTGCTCTGTGGCACCACGTTATGGCATGATACATGTGTTGTGTCAGCTTATGTGTTGGTATGATCGGTGATGCCCTCTACGGTGTGATCAGTTCGTTATGGTAGATTTCATGAAGTTGTAGCCAACAGTTGTATGTCTAAAGCGTCGTCGTAGGGGTAGCAGTCGTACAACAATTCTGATATGCTATGTTGGCTACTTGTGCCCTATTCGTTAACATTATGCTGAATTGATAATGTTCTATTACGTTGTGCTCTATTATGTCTAGTCTGTTCTCGACGAGCCAGCGTGGTGCCGTGACGCCTGTCACGATAGATACGTCGTCAGACCGTTCGTTGCTGCGCATGTTTGCTCCTGTGGCCAGCCTGACCTCGGCGCGCATGTCGCGCTTGATTGCATTGTAGTACAATGCTTCATGTTGTGATGAAACGCGTTGTCACACTATGTTGTGAGTATGTGTTAGAGTATGATATGGTATGTATGTGTGTGAAATGGGATGTTATGTCCTGTTACGCCCTTGTATGATGTGCTCTGTCAGTGGTGTCATGATGTCCGGTGTTATAGTAAGCTCTGCATGCTCCATGAGATCATTGCATGCACTGTTCTGATGTGTACTGCAATGTCCTGTTCTGGCACGCTATGACTTGGTATGCGTTGTTACGCTATATGGTATGATGATGCGTCATAGTATGACGCGTCATGGTGTATAATGGTACGTGAGTTGATGCTGCGCTACGGTGTGATGTGTTAGGACATGATACGTTATGTGATATGGTATGGTGTGGTGGTACGTGTTGGTATGCGATGGCCTGGTATGGTATGAGGTGTGATGTTGTGTACTGGCCTGTATGATCAAATATGTCATGTCTGATTGTGTTATGATATGGTACGGTTTACTCTGGCGACACATGTTGTGTCGCACTATGTCATGTTATGATGTGTAAGATGTGCTGCAATGGTATATGTCCTGTTATGTGTGCTGTAGTGGTGTGTCATAGTGTGATGCGTTATGGCATAATATGTTATGCGATGTTATGTTTTGCAATGGTATAGTATGCTATGATATGGCATAGTGTGTGTTATCCGATA
>CAUYUJ010015973.1:283689-291189 GCA_963575745.1 Prorocentrum cordatum
CTCATCCGAAAAAATGCGCACCTTGCCGTTCCGTAGGGTGTGTGTCTTTGGGGGGGGGCGGCTCTCTGACTTCTGGCTGTGCGAGCCTGTCCTCGGATTCCCAGGCCTGGGGGGGAATCCTGTCGGCAGAACTTTGGTCACCTAATCTCGCGGCGAGCAGGGCTGCCCGACGCTCTGCCCCCTCGAACAGATGTGTTTCTGAACCTTCCTTCGTCAGGTGTTGATGGACTTGCTTTCCACCACCACCATATAAGTTGGAGGGGGAGGGGGTCCTCCTCCTCCTCCTCCTCCTCCTCCTCCTCCTCCTCCTCCTCCTCCTCCTCCTCCTCCTCCTCCTCCTCCTTCCTCCCATCCAACTTATGGTCGTTGTGGTGGAAAACAGGCCCATCAGGCTTCCCTGCCAGGACTGTTGGAGGCCTCCACTCGTAGGACAAGGGGGGCATCGGCTCTGCATCGGCATCAGTAGTCCGAAGGGCGGGCGGGCCAATTCTGCCCCCCACCCCCCCTGCCGGAATTCTGAATTCGGTTTTCTGGCGAAAACCCCCCTTACCCGAGCTGATAGAACAGCTCAGGTGACCGGAAAACATTTCCCCGTTTTCCCGGGTCGGCTTTATAGAGGTCTGGACGGGCCGTGGCTTTTACGGGCTGGACGGAACCAATACATTACGGCGTCAGTTGCCAACGCAGGGGGGCGAGGCCCTCCCTACGGCCCCTCGGGAAACCAAGACGGCAGCAGGGAGGGGTGCCAACGCACCTCCACAACACAGACCTCAATACCGTAAGGCGCCGATTGCCACCATCCAGCGTTTCCCTCCTCCTCCTCCTCCACGCCGCCGTGGGTGGTGGCTGCGGCAATGTCAGCCATCGTGGGTGCTCCCGCGCACGCCTGCCCCTTTGCAAAGCTGTTGCCTCAAGGACGTTGCCCGGCGGCAAGGCCAGCGGTCCTGCACACTGTCACGTTTAACCGATAACCAAGGCTGTCTCTGTTTGGACACAGGCTGGCGGCAGGGCCTGACTCCGTGCGTCCACAATCACGCACGCTCACCCCAATTGCGAGGCAGTCTGCCTCAAGGCTTAGGACACAGCCCGGCCAAAAGGCTGGCGGTCCTGCATATTCTCACGTTCAGCCGCTACCAGAGTTCGTCCCTATTTGGACGCAAGCTAGCGGCAATGCCAGATTCCGTGCGTCCACAGATTCAGCACGCCCACCCCCGTCGCGAAGCTGGTGCCTCACGGTCCTGCCTCACGGTCCTGCACACCCTCACGTAGAGGACTCTCGTCGACCTCGGCCTT
The DNA here is from genome assembly GCA_963575745.1 of Prorocentrum cordatum. Lineage (NCBI taxonomy): Eukaryota > Dinophyceae > Prorocentrales > Prorocentraceae > Prorocentrum > Prorocentrum cordatum. Next base: position 284,983 of record CAUYUJ010015973.1, read on the forward strand.
GAAGCCGTTAAAACAGCAGAAAACATAATTCCACCGACCAAATCCGAAGACACCATTAAATCGACACGTCAGAGGTTCTGGCCACCAGGACACAGCATGGCAGCAATGCCAGCGGTCCTGCACGCTTACACTTCCTTGCGTGCCATGTGTCTCCAAGACACGGCCCGACGACACAATGTTGGAGAGAGCGTGATCCACCGCCGCTTTACTGTGGAGAATTGCCAACTTTTTCCTCTGGAGCCCGGGGGTCGCCCCCCCCCCACCCCTCCGAAAATCCCCCCCCTCCTCTGCTGGAACACCCTCCCCCCCCCCCCTCTCCCCCCGCAAAACCTCCCCCCGCCCCTAACCCTCCCCCCCCCCCCCTCCCGCTCGAAAACCGGGAGGGCAACGATGTTGAAACATATCTAATGACCCTGACGGCGCACACATTGAGCGCGTCTCTATTGAGACTTGTTGTCCCTGGTTCGACCCCTCCCCCCCCCCCACCCCCCTCGGATCTCGTAAACCGGGGGGGGGGGTTCACTAACCGTTGCGAACCCCCCTCCCCCCACCTACTCACCGCCAGCCACGCACTCCCGGTCCCCAGCCGCCCCCCAAAATAAAAAAAAAAAAAGCAAGAGAAAAGAAAAAAAAGAACACAAAAAAAAAACCCCGCCACCGTTCCGCATCACATCCCACTGGTGTTCCCAGGCACACTGTCCCTCTACCACCACTGTCACCCACTGGTATCTCACCCTACGCCCCTACTGTCCCCACCAGTGCCCCACCACTGTCGCACTGTCCCCGCTGTCCCCAGAACTGTTCCCACCACGGTTCCACTCTCCCCACTGTCTCCACGGCCCCAGCCACTGCCCGACTATCCCCACTGTCCCAATGACTCCTCCGCTGTCCCACTGAGCTGTCCCACTGTTCCCACCACTGTCCCCACTGTCCCCGCCACTGTCCCCACTGTACCTTTGTCCCATTGTCCCACCGCCGTCCTCGCCACCGCCTTCACCACTGTCCCCACCACCATTGTACCCTCCACTGTCCCACTGTTTCCACCTCATTCCCATTGTCCCCACACCACTGTCCCCACCACCACCGTCACCACCACTGTCCACTGTCCCCCCCTGTTCCCACCATTGTCCCCACCACTGTCCCCACCACTACCGCCCCCACCACTGTCCCACTGTCCCACTGTCCCCACCACTGTCCCGCTGTCCCCTCACCACTGTCCCCACCAACACCGTCCCCACCACTGTCCGCACCCCCACTCGGTTTTCGAGGGAGGGGGGGGGGGGGGTTCGAACCGGTAGTGACCCCCCGCGGTTTTCGAAGGGGGGGAGGGGGTTCGAACAGGTAGTGACCCCCCCCCCTTTTCATGATGAACTGGGAAGGGGGGGGGGGGAGGGGTTCGAACCGGTAGTGACCCCCCCCGGTTTTCCGGAGGGGGGGGGGGGAGGGGTTCGAACCGGTAGTGACCCCCCCCGGTTTTCTGCCAGCAGCGGTAGATCACGCTCTTTCCAATGTTGGCAGCGTTGTTCGCAGTCTGACACGTCGGAACCTCCAGGACACAGCCAGGCGGCAATGCCAGCGGTCCTGCACAAACTCTCGCACGAAGCATGCGCGCATAGGCCGGCGACAAGTCCAGGGGTGCTGTTTCCACTGGACACGTCGGCGACTCGACCTCCAGGACACTGACTGGCAGGCCTGCACGGCTGGACGGAGGTATTGACCTCCAGGACACAGCCCACTGTCCTGCACACATTCCCCCCTACGAGGCAAGTCAGGGCACAGCCTGGCAACGACCTTGGAACTTCTGCCCTGCAGGACACAGCCGAGTTGGAACTTCTGTCCCGCAGGACACAGCCGAGCGGCAATAACGGCGGTCCTGCACACCTTTCCAGGCTTGGCTGGCCGTTGGTGCCCGTGGGCCCCAAGCGGCCTTCGAAGGTTACCGGTCGCACCCGACCGCCAGCGTGGCCCCGAGCAGGAGTTCACTGCACTGGGGGGGACTCAATGTGGACCTGGACATTGTCTGAACATTAGCGCCTAGGGGAGCGGAATGTTCAGAAATTGTCCAAGCCCACTTGTGGCCAGTCTCGCGCGCTGCAGCTGGGGCGAGGCAGCGGGGTGTAAGGCGTTGCACTTCGGAAATGCGGGTCGGACATCTATACACCATTCCAGAGAGAGGGGGCATGTCATTCCACAGCACGTCTGAAGTAACGTCAAGAACGGGGGCATGTCATTTCACGCCCCACACCCCCCGCCAAACCTAAACTGTCGAACAGAAGTGGGTGTCTCGGGGTACGCTCGCTGGCCACGCATACCATCCACAAACAACAGGGGCCAACAACAGTCCCTACACGGGCACATTCACATGGCTATGCCTACCTTAAGCGCGTTAGCACTTTTCCTCCTCCGCGTCCTCCTCCTCCTTTTCCGCCTCCTCCTCCTCCTCCTCATCCGCCTGTTCCTCCTCCTTCTTCGTGCCTCCTGTCCCCCCCCTTGTTTCTGCTCCTCCTCTCGTTCATATTCCGATTCCTCCTCCACCCTCCCCGTTTTGGGTACGCCGTCTTACACAGCCCAGAATTCCACTGCACAATATTCCGCATCCCTGATCGGGGGGGCGACTCGTCTGGGCATCGCTTCTGGATGGGCTGACTTGGCTACGCGAATCGTCTGGAATCCCACCAGCCCTCTGGGCTTAGGTGGTATAACGGTTTGTTCTTCTTTCTTCCACTGAAACCCTTCCCCCATACCCCCTCCCCTGGGCCTGGACGGGGCGCGCCGCGAGGCGTTAGAGCGTCCAAAATGGCCCAAGATCGCTCCAAGATGCGTTCAAAGTCGCAAGGTGGCCTCCAAGATGGCCCATGTTACTTCAAGATGGGTCAAGGTAGCCTCCGACCTACCCCCAAGAGGCCCCCAAAACAGCCCCAATACGGATCCAAGTGCCCTTCGAACCCTCCACGGCGCTTTCCAAGATGCCAGAACCCTTTCAAAAACCGAAGGGTAATCTATGATTTTGGCATTCTCGCCTTTTCGCTTCCGATGGGTTTTGGAAGCCTCAAGATGGCACCATGATGGCCCAAAAGAGCCCCAACAGGGGCCCAAGAAGGCCGAGGACGGCCCAAAAATCGCCCAAGAGGCGCCCAAGAGCGCTCCAAGACGGCCTCAAAACGCCGTGTGAGAGCCTCCGATCTCGAGCGCGAAAGATACCCGTACCCTTACCTAGACAGGGTGGCAAGGGGCCGGGGGGGCCTTTCGTCGCAGCTGGCGGCGGCTGCACAAGTGCAGAAACGACAGCCGATCGAGCATTACAGACCGCTGTTTTCTCGGGGCGCACGTTAGCACCGATCGCACGTGCGTTCGAATCGGCGGAGTGCCCGTCCCTGCGTTGGTTGTTGTCGATGTAGACCAGCTACTGCGGAGGCGCGCCCCCGAACGCACATCCGGGCGTTGAGGAGTCAACGCGCACTCGGGGGCGCATGCGAACAACTCTGGCGCGAACGTCGTTGCGCGACAACCGACCCATTTCGCGAATTGCTCGATGAAGAGACATCGCGAATCTGTGCCCTGGGCGAGGTCGCCAGGGGCCGCCCCCTTGGACGGCCGTCCGCGGATCACCCCAGCTAGATACGGTTGCCCCATGAAAGCCAAAAAAACATACCCGTACCTAGCCGGGGTGCCGCAACCCCACCCCAGCTAGGTCCGGGTATGTTTCGGTGATTTCAGGCAGGTCCCCGCACGTAGCCGAGGCGGCAGGCCCAAAACGCTCTCGAGCACATATCATGCCCTCCAGAACCGTCCCCGACGTGGCCGCTGCGGCCCCCTGGGGGCGCGACATTGCAACGTCGTTCCTCAGGGCAGTCCCAGACGCAGTGGTTGCCAGGATAGCGAGGAAATGCAACTCTTTATCGATTGGGACAGGCGCCGCCACATATGGGCGGCTTTGCGCCGCGCACGCACCACGATGCCCCGAGACGTCCCTAACAAAAACCAGCGGTTGTCGCTGCAATCAGACACCCAACCATCGAGCGCGCCGCTGCGTCTTGACGCGCGGACGCCGCATTGGCGCGCGCGCGGCAAGCTGACCGGGCACAATAGCAAGCGCCCATGTCCCGCGGACGGCCCATCTCACCTTGGCTGGCCCCGGGTACGGGTATCTTTCGGACCAATGATCCGAGGAGGGGGGGATCCGAATTAAGGAGAGAGCGCGATCCACCGCCGCTCTACTGTGGAAAATTGCCCCCCTCTTCCTCCGGAGCCCGGGGGTACCCCCCCCCTCCGAAAATCCCCTTCCCCCCTGCTGGACCCCCCCCCCGTTCCCTTTCCCCTCCCCCGGCCAAGCCCCCCCCGTCCCCTAACCCCTCCCCCCCCCCTCCTCCTCGAAAGCGGGGGGGGGTCACTACGGGGGGTTCGACACGCCCCCCCCCCCCCATGACAAACCGGTAGGGGGGTTCACTACGGTTCGAACCCTCCCCCGCCCACGCACCGCCAGCAAACGACTCCCGGTCCCTACCACCGTCCGCATCACATCCCCCACTGTGTTCCCAGCACCACTGTCCTCACCACCACTGTCCCCACTGGTTCCACCACCGTCCCTACTGTCCCCACCAGTGCCCCCACCACTGTCGCACTGTCCCCACTGTTCCACCACTGTTCCCACCACGGTTCCACTCTCCCCACTGTCTCCACGGCCCCAACCACTGCCCGACTATCCCCACTGTCCCCACTGTCCCACTGACTCCTCCGCTGTCCCACTGAGCTGTCCCACTGTTCCCACCACTGTCCCCACTGTCCCCACCACTGTCCCCACTGTACCTCTGTCCCATTGTCCCACCGCCGTCTTCGCCACCGCCTTCACCACTGTCCTCACCACCGCTGTACCTTCCACTGTCCCACTTTCCCACCTCATTCCCACTGACCCCACACCACTGTCCCCCCCACCACCGTCCCCACCACTGTCCACTGTTCCCACCATTGTCCTCACCACAATCCCAACCACTACCGTCCCCACCACTGTCCAACTGTCCCCACCACTGTCCCCACCACTGTCCCCACTGTACCTCTGTCCCATTGTCCCACCGCCGTCCTCGCCACCGCCTTCACCACTGTCCTCGCCACCACTGTACCTTCCACTGTCCCACTTTTCCACCTCATTCCCACTGACCCCACACCACTATCCCCACCACCACCGTCCCCACCACTGTCCACTGTCCCCACTGTTCCCACCATTGTCCTCACCACTGTCCCCACCACGACCGTCCCCACCACTGTCCCACTGTCCCCACCACTGTCCCGCTGCCCCCTCACCACTGTCCCCGCCACCACCGCCACCACCACTGTCCGCACCCCCACTCGGTTTTCGACAGGAGGGGGGGGGGTTCGAACTGGTAGTGACTCCCCCGGTTTTCGATGGGGGGGGTCTCGAACCGGTAGCGACCCCCCCATTTTCATGATGACCTGGGGGGGGGAGGGGGGAGGGGCTCGAACCGGCAGTGACCCCCCCGGTTTTCCGGAGGGGGGGGGTTCGAACCGCCAGCAGCGGTAGAACACGCTTTTGTAATTAAGGAACCTCCTCTTTTTGAGACATGGGGCCCAAGATGGCCCCAAGAGGCCTCGAGCCCTAGAAAACCCAAGATGGCCTTTTAACAAAAAGCATAAGATAGCCAAGTATGGCTCAGGATAGCCTCCGACAGCCAATAGCCGAGCATGGCTCAAGATAGCCCCCAAAGAGGCCTCAAGAAAACTGGCAATCAATTCTGGATGGGTTGGTGGGGATATTTTTTTTGGTCGCGTCCGCAAGCGAAGGCGCAAGCGGAGTCAGGAGCGCTACGGGTCTCGACAGCGGCCAAATTACCAGCTAAACGCGCCGCAAGCCGGCCGGCGACCTGGTGGGGATACGCGAAGCGTCAAGAACTCTGATTGTAAGCCAGCCGCAGAGGAATCCATGCGTAAACAAGCTCATCTCCTTGTAGAAATTGAATTCAACTCAACAACCTCATATTCCCCTGCTCCTCCCCGTGAACCCTCCTCCATCAAGTCGTTCCCTTTTTCCCTCGCGCGTGTCGTGCCCCCAAAAGAAACCTGCTAGCAGTACGAGTCCGAACACTACTAGAAATATTACGACAACGACGACGACGACCCTGACGCCGACGCCGACGCCGACGCCGACGACGACGACGACGACAACGACAACGACAACGACTACTACTACTACTA
>CAUYUJ010015973.1:298689-302879 GCA_963575745.1 Prorocentrum cordatum
GCCGAATGATCGGCCCCGGCCCTGAGACGGCCAAAGAAGCCTCCAAGACTCCTACAGAGGCCTCCGAAAGGCCTCCCGAACGGGCCCCAAGAGGCAGAAATAATTGATTTGCCATAGGTGTTTGAAAGACTTTGGTGTTTGAAAACCATTTTGGCTCAAGATTTACTCTGGTGACAACGGCTGGCTTGTTTTTAAAGAGGAACCTTGGCTTTCCCACTCGTTCCCCAGCTTCCCCAGAGTCCGACGCCTGCCACGCCGCCGAGCTCGCGGCAGCCGGGCACCCCAGTGCATGGAGTGCTAGGCGGGGCGTCATCCGATGCAGCGCCAGTCGAAGTTGCGGCCCGCGCCACCCTGCCACCCCCGTCGACAAGCGGGCCCGCCTCGCGAGCCCCCTGAACGAGATGGACGAGGACCTGCCGGACGACGGGTAGAAAGGGAACGACAGGCAGTCCTCGGACCCCTTCCGGCAGCCGGACTTCGCGAGCGCCGATGCCACCATCGTGGACACGGAGTTCGCGACGATGGGCGGGGTCGCCAAGCTCCTGAAGCAGCAGTTGGCACATGCGACATCTGCGGTGGACGCCTTGCGCTGCGACTTCGGGAAGCTGCAGGTCCAAGTCACGCCCCTCGGCGAGACTCTGCCCCGCCGGATGGAGGACGTGGAGGTGGCCATCATCAACGCCGACTTGCGGGCGGTCAAGTCAGAGGACATGCTGCGGCGAGCTCCCATGACGAGCGACGCGATTGAGGCTATGATCGATGACCGTTTCAAAGAGCTCTTGTCGAATAATTCTTCGAGCGCCGGGCTCCCAGACCCCCGCGGCCACGTGGTGAACCAGCGCTTCGTGACGATGGTCGCGGGCAACGTGGGCGGCCCAGGCGACCGCCCATAAACCACCGAATGGTTGAAGAGCCAATTGGCGTCGCTTTCAGGCCCCACCCCGTCCAAGACATACAGTAAAGGAGCTTCTAGTGGAGTCATGTTCGCAGAGTTCCTCAACGCAGACACGCGCGACAAGGCCGCGGAGCTGCTTCGCAAGGCAAGCTGCACGACCGGCGACAAGAAGATCTGGGCCGCCGAAGACCGCTCTGCGCCAGAGCGCGCCGTCGGGAACTATTGTCTCGGTCCCAAGCGCATCTCAGAGGGCGAATGGGAGATCCCGCGCAACATTTCAGTCAGCAACGAGGCGCCTCGCAATGCGACTGCGGGGGACGAGCGCGCGCTCACAGCCAAGGTCGCGGGAAGCAGTGTGGAATGCGAAGGGCAGGGCGAGTGGGCCACCTGGTCCGAGCTACACGGCAACCCGCTGATCAAGGACCTCGCTAAGAAGTCCGACGACCTCCCCCAGCGCGCATCCCAAGGTCTGTAAGGGGCGCAGAAGGAGGAGCCAAGGGGCGCGTGCCCCACTTGAAAGTAAAAAACATGAGAAATGTGTCACCCGTATCACTGGCAGTCGGCCCTACGGCCAATATGAACCACGAGCTGTTGAGAATTCGCCATTGCAAACACTTCCCCGCAGCAGCCGGCAATGCTGCTGCCTGTCTGTACCCTGCGCCCCAACATTCCACCAGAGCTGAGGAAGCACTTCGTTTTCGCGGGGGCCCCCTTCGCCCTTGTCTGGGCTTCTCCGGGTGGCGCCCTGGAACGTGGAGGGCTACGCGGACGCAAAGCAGCTGGAGCTGGAGCGATGGTTCAGCTCAACATCGACATGTTGTGCATCCAGGAGACGCACGAGGCAGGCTGCGATCATCATGTTTCTGATGGAGGTACCCACACAGTTTTCTCTGGCGCCGCCGACGCCGACCAGGAGGAGACGGCCGGAGTTGGCTTCATAGTTGCCCCCCATCTTCGCCATGGCGCGGTTGGATTCAGACAGGAGTGGCGCACTTGAAGTTACGGGTGGTTGGTGGCAAAATTGTGGTCTGTAGCACATATGCACCGCAGCCTCAATTCTTCTTGTCTGGTGCATCCTCGCATGGCCTACCTTTCGCCCTGGGAGACTTCAATGCTCGGCTGCGTCGTCGTTCCCCGCGGGAGAAGGGCATCGTGGGCCCCATGTGTTCGGCAACCCTGCGGCTGCGCACAATCCGTCTTCGAATCGGGGTCTGCTAGCAGAGCTGCGCGCCAGACTTAACTGCCCATTGGCAACGCAACCTTCGATCAACCAGCGGACCGGCAGATCACGTGTTACAGCGCTGGGAAGAAGCCGTCTGACGCCCCCACGCCTGACAATTTTTGGACAGATCGACTTCATGTCATGCTGATGTCAAAGAATTGGCTGGGCAGTCTGAAAGACACTGCAAGTGGCCGGCGGCGCGCTTTGGCGTCGCACCTTTTTCTGGCCCACGCAGATCTAGTCACGCAGGTCCCAGGGGAGTCGCGACAACAACCAACTCCCCGACGCGACCTGCGCGCCCTCCGCCCCCCTGGGACATCTAGACGGTTCGCCGCTGCATTCGCCGATCGCGCAGAGGAGCTGGAAAGCAGCATGCCGGCATCAACGACGTCCGACATTGACGCTCTGCGATGGCGACCCCTGCCCGGACGGCTACGCCGCGGAGGCCGCGGGTCTCGGACCGCGCAATGGGCATCATCAAAACACGCGCAGATGCCAGGCACCGCGGGGACGTGGACACAGAGAGACGGTTGAATCAGCAAGTGGAGGCGTCTGTGGAGAGAGACCGCGCAGAGTGGATGGAACGTCTTCCCACCACTGGAAACTGGAGCAAAATCGCAAATTGCGGGAAGGGGTTGCGCCTAGGTCAGGGCGGATGCGAGACATGCACGGCGTGCGTATTGATTCAGATTCCCGTCGAGATACAATGGCTGATTACCTCAGCAGCGTGCAACAACGCCTATGCAGGCAAACATGCTGGGGCCCTCGCTCCCCGTGGAACTCGGGCCCATTCAAGACTGGGAAGTCGCCGAGGAAGCAAAGGCGATGAGACGGGAAAATCATGCGGATCAGACGAAGTTCCTGAAGGTTTTTTGGAAGGCTATATGTCGCCCGGACTCGCCGGCGCAAGCTTGGGCCACCGCGCTACGCCAGAAATGCTGGGACAACGGTAACATCCCAGAAAGCTGGCACGAAACGCTGGCGATCACCATCTTCGAGAAGGGCGACCCTTCCCTGCGCGAGAACTACCGGTCCATCTGCTTGCTGCAGGCCGGTTACAAACTTTTCGCACAAATACTCTTGCGCCGCTTGAAGAGGGCAGGGGCGGAAGACAGGATCTGGCGGACGCGGTTCGGGTTCAAGTCAAAGCGCGGCACAAATGATGCGATCTTCATTGCGAGGCGCAGACTGGAGGAGGCATTCGCGCGGGCTGACAAGCCGCTTGTGCTCATCGCGTTGGAATGGGCCAAGTCTTTCGACAGAGTCATGCCCGACGCTCTCATAGCAGCCCTGCGCCGAATCGGGCTACCAGGCAAGATGCTGAACATCGCCCAGGCGATCTACTCTGACCAGCTTTTCGCTGTTCGCGATGTGGGCAGGACGTCAGGGCAGCGAGAGCAGCGGGCGGGCATCTGCCAGGGCTGTCCTCTTTCGCCGCTCTTATTCGCCATTTTGATGATAGTCCTCCTGTGGGACGCGAACGACGCGCTCGGTGACCTGGCCGGGGGCGTCAGTGATCTGGTATAGGCGGAAGACACCTTGATTGTGGCTTCCAGCGCTGCGGATGCGGCGGAGCACATGAAGGCCATCGCAGACGCCGGAGCTCATTTTGGCTTGAAGTACAGCTGGCGGAAGCTCGACCTCATGGCCACTGGGTGCATAGCCCATGCTATACTTAAGCCTGACGGCGACCCAATCCCGCAGAAGACGAGCGTGATATACCTGGGAAGCGTCTTGACATTTGATGGTTCTGTGGATGCACAATTGAGCCGGCGGATCGGCCGAGCCAGGTCAGAGTTCGATTATTTACAGCGTGTTTGGTCTCATTCTTCTATGTCAACCATGAGAAAGATCAACGTGTACTTTGCGTGCGTCGAGTCGACGCTGCTGTACAGCCTCCACACATCTTGGTTACGTCAGCACGAACTGGCCAGATTGAATGCTTTTCAGGCGCGGTGCCTGCGGAGAATCCTCGGCATCAGGCATTCTTATGTCAGTCGAGTCACCAACGCCGCGGTGTTGCAGCGAGCCGGACGCAGCCAGCTCAGCGACCTCTTGCTGCGACGGCAGTTT